>JACERP010001379.1:0-21642 GCA_014080715.1 Scenedesmus sp. NREL 46B-D3 | reverse complement strand
CAGGGGCGTTGGCTAAAGCGTCGTCGTGCCTGCGCAACCCAAGCAGTCCGAAAAGACCCATGCTGTGGCCAGCCCAGCCGCAGAGGCACAGCTGTTGATGCAGGAGCACCTAGCTGCACAGACTAGCAGCGCTCATAGCCACATACTCTGCCTGGCAGCAGCACATATTAGCACGACATCAAACACACACCACACCCATGACAGCCAACAATTGAAAAGGGGCGGCCAAGGCAAATACTTTGGCTCCCTGAAAGCCTGCTGTGTGACAGCAGGGCGCTGCAGGCAAGGAACGCTGGCAATAAAAGCGGGGATAGTACTGCGTGTGCGGCGACTGAGCTTGGCGCTTAGACACACAACTCACAGCAACAGCTGCCCTGCGTCAATCATGCTGCTACTACTGCCGCTGCTGCTGGCACCCGCCTGTACGTAACTAAGCACGGGTTGCCATCATCATCATCATCATCATCATCATCATCATCAGCAGCAGCAGCAGCAGCAGCAGCTGTCACCACAAAGCACAGGCGCAGCACAACAAGCAGCCGTGCCGAGCAGTGGCAGCACACTCAGCAACAGGCCAACAGACCCCATCAAGCAAGCCTGGTTAAGTAATACATGCCCAGCCATGTCCCAACACCAGCAAGCAGACCCTTGCACAGCCTCTACACCAGCCCATCGCTGCCACAAGTCCACCCATACACACAGTGACTTGGAGAACATAGCTGTCGATCCTGTCAAGCACATCACACCGAGCAGTGTGTTTGCAGATGGCTGGCATGATGTGCCGCGGCACAGGCGGCGGAGTTGGCCCGCCACCCCAACTGCATTGTGCTCAGGTGGCTGGTAACCATAGCTAACTGCAAGCAAAGAAGTACAGGGACTGGCAAAACAACCACAAGTGACAGTGTTGGAAACCAAGCAGGTACCTTGGCCACAAAACGACAGCAATGGAGCAAGGCAAGGCTTGCCTGCGCGCAGCCGCACACATGGGGCCGCCACCACGCCCGGCGTGCAAGAGGGCGCGGCCTGCGTGCGACACGAGTCAAACACAAGCGAAGATTCAATACAAGTGCCCGAGGCAGCAGACAACCGCCTGAAGCATGCAGGAAAACACGACTCGCCATAAACTTGCCAGAGTGAGGCAGCGAGGCCTGCACTGTGACAATCCATGCAAGTGTACAACCCAACCTGCCACCACCACCTCACTGCGGCCGACGTCCTTCGCTGTGCTGGCACCAGTAGCAGCAGCAGCAGCAGCAGCAGCAGCAGCAGCAGCAGCAAAGAGCAGCGGCACATCCAGCAGCAACCAGATCCTACGCAGCCGCCGCGACTCACTCCAGCCAGCACAGGCCGGACCAGTCAGGCACGGCAGCTGCTTACACCCGGCTGCCGACAGTCGCTGTGCAGCCTGCGCAGCCACCGCGACAGGCTGCTGCTGTTGCTGCTGCTGCTGCTGTGCCAGCAGCAGCTGCTGCGCTGCCTGCTGTTGATGGAACTGCTGTTGCTGCTGCTGCTGCTGCAGCAGCTGTGAGCCGTACTCCTGCTGGTACAGCCACTTCATCTGTTCAAAGTGCTGCTGAACCTCTGGGTTCAGCATCAACTGCTGCTGGTCTTGCGGCAGGGCTTGACCTGGCTGCTGCTGCTGCTGCCCTGGCTCAGGATCTGGCCATCCTCGTCACCACCTGCCTGTTGCCCCTGCTGCTGATGCCAATGCTGCTGCTGAGCCTGCTGCTGCTGCAGGAGCTGCGCACGCAGCTGTGCCTGCTGCAGGTGCAGCTGCTGCTGCCCGCCAATATCAGGCATAGCATAGCTGCCGGCCAGCATGCCTGCCTGCTGCTGCGGCTGCTGCTGCTGATGTTGCTGCTGCTGATGCACCATCTGCTGCTGCTGCTGCTGCAGCGCGAGCTGCTGCTGTTGCTGCTGCAGGGCCAGCTGTTGCAGCTGCTCCAGCTGTGACTGCTGCAGCAGCGGGTTCTGCGGCCCGGCCGCTGCCTGCAGGCGCTCCCTAACAGCCTCCGCCGCCTCGCCAGCGCCTGCATAGGTGCCGCTCTGGAACGCGACAAGCATCTCCTGCAGGGCAGCAAGCGAAGCAGCAGCAGCAGCAGCGCCGCAACCAGACCACCACACGGTCAGTTATGATCCCTTATTCTGAAGCAAATGCATCGAGCTCTGGTCAATGTGCAGCCCAGCAAAGCGGTGCTGCGTACGCTGCCAAGCTCGGTGACTCGTCAGATGAAGCAGAAACAAGACAGCCAGCCAGCCAGCCAGCTGCCCATAGCAGGCGATGTGTGTGCGTGTGCGTCCGCACAGCGTCGTGCTGTGCTGCGTCACGCGCACCTGCAGCTTCTGCCGGATGGTTGCAAAGCTCGGGCGCAGGTGCACGTCCGTCTCCCAGCAGCTGCGTGCCAGGTGGCTGTACAGCGCAGGCACGCCAGACGGGAACACCGGCCGGCTCTGCTTCTTGTACACCCTGGCAGGACGCAGGGCGCGGGGAACGCCGGGCCACGCAGATGCGGCAGGTCAGGAGGGCGACGCAGCCAGAATGCCGAGCGTGTCTTTGGCAATGCTGGCACAGCGCGGCCGGCACATGCCCGCCCCTTCACTCCCTACAGCTGGAGTGGTGCTGAGCAGCCTGTTGATGCCATGCCTCATGCTGCAAGCCTGATTATCAGAGCTGCACCGACTGGACGCGCCCAGCGCGGTGCCGGCCCGCACCTGGCACAGCGCGGCCTGCACACGCTCGCCCACCCACTCCTTGCAACTGCTGTGATGCTGGGCAGCCTGCCGTACCCATATGCAGCGCAGCACTGTGACAAAGTGCCGTGCATGCCATGACTCATGCTGCAGGCCGCATCTCATGCTGCACCGACCGGGGCGCGCCCGGCACGCAGCCGGCCCGCACCTGTCGATGATGGCGTCGCGCCCGAGGCCGCTGTACGCGCGCTGGCCCGTGTACAGCTCCCACATCATGATGCCAAAGCTGAAGGTGTCCACGGCCGTGGTGATCTTGCTGCCAACCTGCAGCACACGACGACACACGCAGCAGCAGCAGCACTGATGGCGTGATGGCGTGAGCAACGCTGAAGCCGTCCACAGCACAGTCGTGCTGTTGCAGCAGCCAACATCAGTGGCTGCAGCATCCAACCGTAGCGCACCAATTGCTGCTGCAGCAAACACCACGCACATGCACGCGAGCACGTACAAGCAAGGCCGTTCAAGGAAACACAGCGTCAACAGAGCTACAAGGGCTTGCAATCAAAGCAGGTGCACGGAGGACCCCTCACCCCCTGCACGCGCCCAGCATGCAGGCCCCACACAGCAGCTTTCCAAACGCCCAGGCCTTGACCACAGCGGGTGTGCGCCATGCGCCCGCCTGCGCGCATGCGCCGTGGCCCGCACCTGGAACAGCTCGGGCGCGAGGTGTGTGACGGTGCCGCTGCCGCTGCGGTTGATGATGTAGTAGTTGTCGCGCAGCAGCTTGGCCAGGCCAAAGTCGCTCAGCTTGGTGGTGAAGCCCAGCGGGTTGCTGTTGTTGCTCTTGAGCAGCACATTCTCGGGCTTGATGTCGCAGTGCAGCAGCTGCATGTTGTGCAAGTGCTGCACGCTGGCGGCCACCTCCAGCAGCACCTGGCGCGCGACAGGCAGCGGGAGGCAGCAGCAGCACACACTGCTGAGCATTGCAAGGGCTTGAAACACAGAGCATTGCACCAAAACTGCATGCAGGCATAGCTGCAAGGACGCATGTGCTGACGGACGCAGCTCACGCAGGCGTTCTGGTAGAGGAGCAGCAGCAGCCTCAAAGCAGAGCCGCAGCATGCCGCAAGCAAGCACGCGCAGGGCGGGGCATCTCAGGTGTCTGACGTTGCATTGCAAGCTCCCCCGTCCGCCCCCGCCGCCCTCACCTGCACGATGGCGCACAGGTCCACCGCCACGCTGGTGCTGCCCAGGCGCTTGTGGAACACGCCGCGCTTCATGGCGTGGCGCAGGCTGCCCTTGTCGCAGTACTCCATGACCACGATGTTGCAGGTGGCCAGGCTGCGGTCCTCCTCGGGCTCCAGGCGCCTGAAGCGCACATTGATGCGGCCCTCGGGCTGCATCGCGTTGGGCGTGGTGCCTGCGACCGCGCACACAGCAGCAGTTGTAGACACACGCGGGATTGCCAGCGACCCAGGCAGCAGATGTAGACAAACACGGGCTTGCCAGCGACCCAGGCAGCACGCGCACACAGCAACAGCGCCACCGGACAAGGCAACCAGACACCCTCAGTCCACACAGACACGAGCACTTGCGCGTGAGCACAAGCGCGCTGAAGTTGGCGAGGCACGCTGGGTGGTCAGGCTGAGGCCTTCCTGGGCGACTGAGGAAAGGCCTGGACCACACCGCACCAAAGCGCGCTTGCCTGCTTCACCACTCATGGCAGCACGCACTGCAAGCAGTGCACGGCACAGGTGACCCTCCTCTACTGTCCTTCAAGCACAGCAACCTCGACCAGCCGGCTGCCAGCTGGCCAGGTGACCGGCGGGCTGCTGCTGCGCTGGCGCGCTCACCCGCGTCCTCCACCATGTCTGTGAAGCAGTTGTAGACCTGGATGATGTTGGGGTGGCTCACGGTGGTCAGCACGGCCATCTCCAGCGCGTCCTTCATGGCCTGGCGCTCATGCTGCCGCGCATACATCACCTGGCCAGCGGCAGGCACACACGCGCGCAGCAACACGACACATGCTGTTGGAAGGCCGGTTCAACTGCTGCTTGCAGCATGCGCAGGGAGACACACCGCTCCCTGCCACGCTGCACAGGTGCTGTTGCGGCAGACTTGCAGAACTCAACTGCTGAGCCACCCCTCGTGAGTTAAGCCATGCACACACAGACCCAACCACACCAGCCGTTGCTGACAGCCAGCCGGCATGCCTGCCACCCTTGCCCTGTGGTGGGGGTACGAAGCTGGGGGGCCAGCCGTGCGCACCTTGATTGCGGCCAGGCTGCCCTTCCACGAGCCCTTGTACACCACGCCAAAGCCGCCCTTGCCGATCGTCTCCATCAGCACCAGGTCGTCCACCCACTCCACCTTCTGGTTGCGCGCGTGCGTCTTGCGGATCTCGTGCTGCAGCACCTGCAGGCACGCCGCACGCACGGCGCACGACAGCAGGCGGAACAGCAGCGGAGGTGTGCGAGGGCCGCCACTGAGGTGGTGCGAGGTCCACGGAGGTGTGCGAGGGCCCCCGGCAACAGCAGCGTGCTGCTGCTGCCTGCACACCAGCTTGATGCACGACATGACGCGCAGCACCCAGTGCTCCACGCTGTGGCAGCACATGAGCCCGGACTCCTGACACCTGCCAGCGCTGCGCCCGTCAGCCCTCGCCCCGCAGCAACGCCCTCCTGCAAGCCGCACCCAGCACGCAGCAGCGCGGCACGCCTGCAAGCGCTGCACACTGCCAGGGCAGCTGCGGGCGCCGCCGCGCACCTTGAGCATGGCCTCGGTGCAGCTGCGCTTCACAAACAGCTTCTTGTTCACGTTGCCGGCGCTGGTGTCGCCCGCCACCATGCTGCCGCCCCCGCCAGCCGCCGCTGCTGCCGCCGCCGCGCCAAGCGCCGCCGCCCCCTCGGCGAAGCTGCTGCCAGCAACCAAGCTGCCGCCCTGCCCCGCTGCTGCCGCCTGCGCGAGCGCCTGGTCCAGCCCCGCCAGCGCCTCGCCATGCTGCTGCTGCTGGTTGAGGGGCTGGGCGTTGATGGAGTCCGGGTTGGGCCCTGCTGCCGTTGACGCGGCAGTGCTTGCTGCCTGCAGGCCAGCCACCTCCTTGGCGTCCATGCTGCCGACGGTGCCCGCGGTGCCTGCCGTGCCGTTCATGGCCAGCGGCCGCTGCAGCCGCAAACAGCACAGGTGGAGGGGCACACACACGGCAGCATGCATTATTGTGGGTGCTGAACTCGACGTACTGCACTGGAGGAGAAGACAGCAGAGCTCGCAGGAGCATGTGCCAGCTGGTGCAGAACCTCCGCAGATGGCAGATGTGCACAGGGGCAGGGCGCGGCCTGGGTCACCCTGCAGGCGCGCCCTCCGCTCACCTGCACGACCACGTCCCACATCTGGTGGAGCTGCCCCTCCAGCTTCTGCAGCAGCACCAGCACGATGCTGTTCACAAAGCCCATGAGCATGTCCTTGATGTTCTGGAAGTTGCTGGGCGTCTCCAGCGTGAAGTACAGCCCGCCCAGGTTCTGCTCGCCATACATGAGCGGCAGCACCACGATGCTGGCCACCATCTGCTGGCTGCTGATGAAGATGTCGGTGGCCGGCTTCATGCACGACTGCGCGTGGAACCAGGTGCGGCGCAACCGGCAGCAGCAGGCAGCAATGAGTGGCAAGTGACAGCCTGCAACACTGCTGATGCGCAAGGGACTTGCTTTTGAGGGCCAGTCGCCGCAACTGGCTGTGCACGGATGGCCTCCTAGGCTGCAGGACAGCGTCAACAGCAGGCTGCCCCAACCTGAAAAATAGTGCTTGAAGCAAGCATGCCTGCTGTGGCCTGCACAGCAGCACACTCGCAGCCTGCAGTGATCACCCACCCCCCTGTGCCCGGCAGTTGCCCAGGTAGGCCATAGCACAGCTGCATGACTGCTGAGTTGAGCAGGCCTGGTTTATTAGATAGCGTACCACAGCTGACAGCAACAGCTCAGAGCAGTTTGCATGCTGCTGCCTCAACACGCTGCTGCGCTTGCGGGTCACCTGCAGGTAGCTTGCGCAGTCGCTGACGAAGCGCGCCTTGCCCTTGTTGATGGCATCCAGCAGCAGCGTGTTCTCCAGGCTGATCTCCGTGATCGTGATGTCAGCCATGGACTCCCGGGTGGGAGTGGTCAGGTAGTCAGTGTCTGCTCAGAAACAACACCGGCAGCAACAGCGGCGGCAAAACGGCAGATGTGAGCACTCGCAGCAGGGTAGTGCCATGGCACTCGATAAGAGCCGCAAACGCAACACCGCCTGGTTGCACGTCACTGCGTAGTTGGCGGTCGGCACTGCTCTGCAGGCTACCGCCGTACTCCGCCACAGCGCCAGTCCTGCCATGCAGGCGCCCCCGCCCCCCCTCACCCTTCATCTTTGCGCTGTCCACCTCAAAGATGAGGGCCTTGCTGTGGTCCTGGTTCAGCAGGCCCAGCCGCACACCCATCTTGATGTTGGTCGTCTTGAGCAGCAGGCGGTGCGCACCCTGCGCGCCAGCAGCAGCAGCAGCAGCAGCAGCAGACCCCGGGCTCAACAGTGCCGCCCATCACAGGTGTCGCTGCCGGTGCTGCCTTGCAGAGCGGTGGCAGCACTACGGCAGGACCCTGCTGCCACAGCTAGTCAACACTCGACTGCCGCAAACCATAAATCGCACACAGGCTGCACACAGGCTGCGGAAGGACCGCAACGCAGACTGTTGTCCATCCGCGGCTCACTTGCAGCAGCAGCGCCACCAGCGCCAGGTAGTCCTGCGTGCTGTGCAGCACGCGCACCAGGTGGCACAGGTAGCCGACCTGCTCGTTGCGCAGCTGCGGCAGCAGGCCCACCGCAAGCACGCCCAGCATCGGCTCCCACCTGCAGCCAAGCAGCACGTGCCGAAGCAGGCGACAGCACGGCAGCCAGGAAGCTGACCACCCACTCGATACCCAGCGCCCAGACAGCATACATCAGCGCATGCTGCATCACCAACCACCCCACCCACAACGCCTAAATCAGCAGCTGACTCCTCCGCACACCCATCCTGTACAGCGCACGACAATGCAGCAACCCACGCTGCAGATGCATACACAGCAGCGCCTGCTGCTGCTGCTGCGTCCCCGCTGATGACCCCTGAGAGCTGGCCCTGTGTCTGATGATGTCACCCAACCGCGCACCACTCATCGTTGAAGGCCCCTGGCTCCTGCTTGGCTATGGTCAGCAGGCCCAGCACCTCGCCCGCACCCCCAATGGGCACGGCCATGAAGCTCTTGATGCCACTCACACGGTACAGCGCGTCCCAGTCCTGCAAGCACGGGCAGCAGCACACCGCAACGTACTTGCAACATGCTCATGCTCGGCTTCCACAGCCGCCAGAGAAGCAGCAGCAACAGCCACTGAGCTGTCACTTGACACACTTGATAAACAGCGCATGCTTGTCGTCAAACAGATGCATTGAGCAGCAGAGCACCTGGAGCAGTTGGCTACAACAGCAGGCCCACAGCTGTACAAAGCACTTCAACGCATCACATATCTTGATGTGGCAGCGGGCAGCTGCAGGCTCCAGCTGCAGGAAGAAGGCATTTTCAGTGTGGCGAGGCGCTCTCACAGGCATGAGCTCGGCTGCGCACGAGCCCAAAGGCGCCCTTCAGGCACCCTCTCTCAACGCCGCGTTGCCACCCCCCCCCCCCCCCGCGCCGCACCTTGGGCAGCGTAAGCGCCTGCTCGTCGTTCTCCACGCTGTAGTAGATGTGGTTGGTGTGGCTGTCCAGCAGGAAGGGGCTCCAGTCTGCGCCCTTCATCACCACAAACTTCTCCAGCTCGGCCGCGCCGCTGCCGTAGCTGGCCAGCAGGATGTAGCTGGCAAGGCCCTCCGTGCACGCAACAATGCTGCACAGCAGCAGCAGCAGCAGCAGCAGCAGCAGCAGCAACAGCGGTACATCTTATGGTCGCAGCACCACCACCCACAGACATGGCAGCCAGCTGAGCCCGCTATGCCTGGGCGATGCTGCAGGAGTGGGCTGCACAAGGGTGTCGGCAGCAGAGTCAGCAAGTCGATCGGCCGCCATGCAGGCGTGTGCACTGCAGGGAGTGGGGGTGGGCTGGCGCGTGCACACAGGCGCAGGGTTTGGTGGTAGCGCAGTGGCGGCACCGCGCACTGCATGGTCATGCCATGACTCTAGTACAGACGCGTGGCGACTGCGCTGCAGCTACCGCCTTGCTGCTGTTGCCCTGCTGCTGTGCGCTGTGGTGCAAGCGCTGTACGCATGTGTGCATTGCCGCAGCCCTTCTCTGCTGACTGCCTCCGCATATCTGATCCAGCTGCATGTCGGGGGCACAATGACAGTGGCAAAGCAGCAGACAGCACGTGCTGCACGCCTGTGGCCGCTGAGCCTGATGTGCACCAGGCCACGGCTGCAGCCTTGAGCCTCTGCAACGCTGGCGCATTTGGCACAAAAGAAACCCAGCCTGACAGGCACTGTTGACTCAGCCTTGCTCTGCTGCAAACTTCACTGCTAATCTCCGTCGTGCTGCCCTGCTGCATTGCACAAGCACTGCAGCAGCAGTGCTGCCTCGCGCAGCGCTGCAGGCATAATGTCATCTGTGAGCTGCTGGCTGGCTGCCACACACCTGACCAAAGCCACCCCCAAGTGCTTGCACAGCATCTCTGCTGCCTCTGCCAGTCCAATGGTGGGGTTGGGGTTCATTGCGGTCAGCTGCTGCAGCACTGCCTTCACCTGCACACACAGCAGCACAAGACAGCAGTGCATGCTGCAATCAGCTCATGCTGCTGGCAGTTTCAGTGGATGAACCAAAGCAGCTGCGATCAGCTCATGTTGCTGATGGTTTCAGCACATGAACCAAAGCAGCTTGTGAACCCTGCATGAAGCATGCCTGTTGCTGCACCATGCATAGCCTTCTCTGCTGTTTACAGCCACTGATGCTGCTGCGACAATAACAGCTGCTCCACCAGCTGCGCCGATCAAACTTGATATAAATCACTGATCCTGGAGTAATAAGCTTTCAGGTTCCCTGTAAGCCAACCAGGCTGCGTACCTCCGACAGGTTGCTCCTTAAAGCATTCGCAGCAGAGTCGTTCGCCGCGCTAGGGCCCGTGCTGACACTGGAAGCTCTCCGGGTAACGTCTAGCTCTGTGTGGTTCACCCATGGTGGCAGGATCGCCACGCTAGACGATCCCGCTGCGGGCAGGATGGTCGGAATCGAAGTAATTCCGTCTGGCGCAGCTGCTGCCGGATGTGGCTCCAGATCAGATACTATTTGTTGCAACGGCACTACGGGAGCGGGCTTGGCATCCCGCGCCAGCGGCTCCGCTTGCTTGCTGGGCACGCAACCCATACTATCCTTCTGTACGCAAGCTGACGGTTGTTTCAAGGCATATTTGGATGGTCAATTTAGGACCGCGTTGTGCTACGTGTGCACGGTGAGCGTATGCACTATCACTATCAGCAGGCGTCATGACAGTCTTTTGACAGGAGGCTCAAGCTCCTGTCAAGTGTGCATCCATTAGAGCGTACGGATGTGGTCAGGCTTGCGGTTGAAGTGGTACTTGCTGCCCAAGCGTGCATCGAATCGCGGTTGCCGTACAGTACACGGTGCAGGTGCTGCTACTGCTGCTGCTACCACCAGGCCACTGAGTCACAGCAAAGAGTCAGGCTAGCGCGTGGCTCGCCTCGTTGACTAGCCCATAAAATGCAGCTTGCAGGCAGGGTTTCACTGCAGCAGTTAGGGTTGCTGAGTTACCAGCAGGCAGGGGCTTTGCAAGCGCTATTGCTGCGCCAACCCCTTGTAGCTGCAGCTTGCAGAGGCAGCAGTCGCATTGCCTCTATCGCAGCGCCGCCAGGAACTGAATTGCAGCAACAGCAGCAGCAAACAGGCAGCAGTGTAAACATGCAAAGCAGTGAATGCAGGCACTTGTCCAGCAGCAGTGCAGCAAGCAGCAGCAGCACGTCACAAACCACCACCACCACAAGCAGCAGCAGCAACAACAGCAGGAGCGGCCATGCCAAAGAGTCGCTACAGCAGATCCGTGCGCGTATCTTTGAGCAACACATAGGCGATGGCAGGCGCTCAGGCCGGCAGGTGCTGCTGCGGCCGCTGAAGGGCCGCCACATCGCTGACTGGTACTTCACGCTGACTGGGCCCAAGATGCCCATGCTTGAAGATGACATCGAGGAGGAGTGAGTGACAGGGGCAGGCAGATCTGAGTAGCAGCAGCATTCGTGCTTTGCTGTAGCTGTGCAGGAGATAGCTCCACGCTGTTGGGTGCGGTTGTGGAAGAACTGACATCAAACCAGGTTGGAAGCAGCGAACGGTTATATGTACTTGCAGATGCATGGCCACCTGCGCGTTTGCTCTGAGGCTGCAACAGCAGCCAAGGGCACCGTGGTGCCACTGACCAGCAGGCAAATGTATACTGGTTGTCATTGTGTTCCGTTACATGCCTGTGGTTGATGCTTCCAGGTGTGCTGTTGTCGTGCAAACCACTGCTGCTGGCTCCCTTCAGGCACACGTGGCCACACCCGTGGTGGGCTGCAGGGTGCCCGACACCAGTCACTGCTGCTCGTCTCAGGTACTCTCTTGATGCTGTGGCTTAGGTGCTGACCGGCCACTTCCTGCGTTGTGGCGGTGCTGCTCCCCCTGTGGCGCTGCTGCAGGCGTATGTTGAAGGTGCAGCTGGCGCGGGCTACTGGCAGCGGCCCGCCCAAGAAGGGCCAAGGCAAACGCGCAGGCAGGAAGAAGTGAACCTCTAGCAAGTTGTAGTTTGGTATCCCAAGAAGCAGCAGTGATGAAGCAGGCACGCAGCAGCATTTGGCATCGCGGTGAAGACGATTACTGCACATTTGTCCACAGACCACCTCAGCTGGGTGGCTGGCTGCCAGGGGCATGCTGGCAGGAAAGTTAGGAAGTAGTGTACAGTCAGGATCAGGCGTACTTGCCAGAGTGCAGCGCGCCAGTGCGCTAGAGCCTACGGCAACTGGCCGAGTCTTGCTGAGACCAAAGGTTGACGGATCTAGTGGTTGCCCAATGAGCCTGTCATTGGCTCGAAATACGGGCGAGGTTCCCGTCTTGTCACATCCAAACTGTGGGAGTAAGCAGGAGGTTGTGTTCTGTGGGAAGCTGGCCATGGTTTGCAGTTGCAGTTGCTGTTGACTGTGCAACGCACATCATCATGATGGCATCATGTGCTTTGCATGCATGCAGTGCTGTGTCCTCATACATAGCATGCTGTTCCTTTTGACATATCATGCGGAAAGGAAGGGCTGCCTGCTGTGCTTGCCATGCCTGCTTGCGGCATGAGTTACAACATGGATCCCCGTTACCTCCCACCAACACCGTCTTAGAACCGTATGTGTTATTCTGCTTCAAGCTGTGCTGCAGCTTGTTATGTTATGTGTGCGGACACGTGGTAGGCTATGCCTTTTTGCAAGTTTGTGACCAAGGGTATGATTTGGCTGGCATATCGTTGCCATGGCTGCAAGTGTCGGTTAGTTTATAGTTATCATTGGTGTGTAAGAGATTATCCTCAGCGGCTGTTGCCACCAGTGGGCGCTGTCCAGGGTTGCTGACCGCCCAAAGTGAAACATAGCTGTATTGGATCACGTATTCTACAGCCAAGCATGCTGCTGCTGCGGGGCCGAGCCTGCAGACACTCGGCGCTGCCCGTGCGTGCGCAGTGCACACGCGTGTGAACTTTAACTGCAGCATCAACGGCAGACCGATCTAGGGTTTCGTTGGCGCGAGGTGTGACGCAATGCACGCGTTGGACATCGATGCCGCAGTCCATCTTTAACTAATTTATATTGTTTTTGTGTTGACTCCATCGGATTCTGCCACGGACGGGATTATTGCTACTTGGGGCCCTGCTGCTCGACAGAATCCAGCAACTATGCATGCACTCAAATCTCAGCATGTGTGCTCGGCAACTGCTAGTCCTGGTGTACCACGTTCTTTTTCTCGGCCCTTAACGGGAGCGGGTCGGCTAAGACGCAGCACTGCGTCCACTGCTGCTGCTGCTCGGCCCTGCTGCTCTGTCTCCAAGGCAGTTCCTGGGCTGTCTGCACTGCCATCGTCGTCACAGTACAGCAGGCGCAGATATAAGATTGTAGCACGCGACTCACCTTACAGGGAGGATTCAAGCAGCAGCACACCAGGTGTGTGACTTGCCGCTGCACTAGCAGCGCAGCAGTACTAGTATATGTCGACCTGCAGCAAAAAAATGCAGCAGCATTGGTCATTTTGACCCAACTGCCTTGTGCAAGCACCACACGCAGCACAACTAGTTACACATGATCGATCGGCCTTGGTGTGATCGGCCTTGGTGTGATGCTTTCCTCTGCATGTGTTGGTTGAATGTTGCTTGCCACCAGATGACAGCAACAGCAGACAGCAGGACGCAGACGCTGATGGGCTGCATGACCTGCCAGCAGCTGAAAGCTTAGACAGCACACCCGACACGTCAGCAGGCGGCAAAACAGCCACTGTTGACAACATTGAGGCGATGCTGCCGCCAGGAGCAGCAACAGCTCAAGGCGGCAGCCCCCAGGACGCAGCAGCAGCTCAGACGCAGCATGGCCACAAGAGCCCCAAGCACGCGGCTGCTCCTGCAGGGCAGAAGCTGCAGACGCAGCTGCAGGACATGGCCTCAAAGTGAGTGAAGCCGCTGTCACGCAAACTGCTGTGCGGCGCTTTGGTGTGGACGTGCGCAGCTCGCTCGCAGGAGCTCGCCAATGCATGTGCACACGCAGCTGCAGCCACACTATGTGGCTATTGTCGGCCTTGGAGGGTAGGAGTTCATAGCTGCTTCCTGTGCCATGGGTGCTGCTGCACCTGCATGCCACCTGGTGCAGCGTTTGCACCGCCATGCACTGCCACCTGCCCTCACCGCCTGGGCAAAGCGACGTGCTGTGGGCTGCCGCTGCTGCTGCCGGCCTCCGATCCACACAACCCCAAACCCTGCAACGCCCAGGTACCAGGCACTGGACCAGCGGCTGGACCATATGGAGAGCACGCTCATCAGCCTGCTGCGCAGCGTGAAGGAGACGGCGTCGAGGCCCGCAGCAGTGGCAGCAGTGGGGCCCGGCGGCGAGGCCGCAGCAGCTGATGGTGAGCCACGGCACTGCTGGAAGGGTGCGCACACGCGCCCAGCCTGCTTCTTGAGCTGCCAGTGCCTGCCATGCACAGGCTATGCAGGTGTGCTGCTGCATCGGTTGCTGGGCGCGCACAGGTGTGTGCGTGCTGCGTGTGCGCCTGCACCCCTCTGCAATGCGCCTGTGCTGCCTGTGCACTGCGTGCAGGCGGCGTCGTGGCTGTTGCTGCTGCTGGCCAGGCTGAGCTGCCTGAGGGCGAGTTCGACGCGCTGTTCAGCGGGGACGAGCATGGCAGCATGTTTGACATCAAGAGGCTGCAGAGCAGCCTCGCCGAAAACATCAACAGGTGAGGGCGCCAGCCTGTGCATGCCGCCCTGCAGCACGAGCCTGCGGCGGTTGCAGCGGCCACTCAGCGACATCCAAGCTGGCCTGGCATGAGCAACAACCGTGTAGGTTTTGGTATGTCGGGTGTACTGGCTGCCTTTCTGACAACCTGTCTTGCTGCAAGGGCAGCTGTGGCAGTGGCCTGTTTGACAACCATCAAGTGATCCACTACGAGCAACGAGTCACTCTTTTTGGGGTGAACCCAGCCAGGAAGTTCTTCCCAGCCAGGGGTGCTCACTCCTCCTTCTCCCACTAATTTTGGTGGAGCATGCACTGTAATTTGATGGTTTCCAAGCCACTAGCACCATACTACTGTGGAGTTGAGCTTAGACGATGTCTGCAGACAGCACATATGCCCAGCAGCCGCGTCCATGTGTTTGCCTTCCGCTGCCGCCGCTGCTGCCAGGGGCTATCTTGAGAGTGTGAAGCACATGCGCGAGATGCTGATGGCGTATGAGTGGCACCTGCACGGCAAGGAGCTGGCGGAGAGGAAGTGAGGACTGCCGCTGCAAACCGGCCAGCAGCCTGTGCACTTGATGCACTGGCGGGGACAGGCCAATGCGTCCGTTGGTTGTTACTTGCAGTGTGAGAGTGCAGTCCTGAAGCTGAAGCTGGTAGTGTGTGAAAGCAGGGCAAGGGTGTCTGCCTATGGAGTACAAGCTGGAAGCTTGCCACTGCGCTGACTCTCTGTCCCCCTCCTCGGCCCCTGATGTTGGCTGCACCATGCAGAGGTGTCGCGCTGTTTGAGCGGCACTGCGCGGAGAACGACCTGGGGGTGCCCTTCGACACGCTCACAGCGCTGTACCAGGACCCCAACGACCTCAGCGTGCTCGGCGAGGACAAGCTCAAGCTGCTGGCACGCAGGTGAGGCCCGGCCCTGGCCCCTGGGGGCACGGCTGAGCAACCACACGCCGCAGTGGTGTAACGATCACACATTGCATGACCCTTGATGGAGACGAGACAGACTGCACAAAGCCGTGTGGTTTGGGTACTTGCCGCAGCTAGAGTAGTAAGCTGTCAGCATCAACACTGACCATGCGGATGCCATCCCCCTGCGTGCTGCTCTGTTGCTGGTGGTCTCTGCGCTGTCTGCAGCATCATCCAGGGCGCTGTTGATGAGCGCTACTGCAGCATCTACTTTGAGTGCACCACCACCGCCAAGGAGCTGGCACACACAGGTGGGGGACAGCGGCGCAGGGCCAAAGGGGGGAGGGGGGGGCGCACTGCGCCAGGTGCCTGCTGCCTGCCCAGCTGGATGCCAGGTGGCAGGCACGGTGCTCCATGCCCCGTATGTTGACTGCTATCTGCACCATGCGTGCTGCATGCATGCAGCTATATACACTCCTCGTCCTGCATCACTGGCCTCTCAAGCAGCAGCACACTGTGCAGGGCTGGCAGCTTCATCTGCAGCACACAGCTGCCTGGCTCGCTCTGGAACCATGTCCCCTCAGGGGGCTGACAGTCAACCTTGTTAAAGGCATGCATATTTTTCCTCTGTCAGCCGCCCTCACTAAGGTAGTACCACCCCACTCCCCTTGCCTGTCCCTGCAGGCCTGAAGGACGTCATCCCAGACTCAGCTGGCAAGGTGGGCGGCGTCATCAAGGACATACTGCCCCTGCCGCGCTTCCTCAAGAAGTGAGGCCGCAGCGTCGGGATGATGAACGCGCTGGTATGGCAGCTGCTGCAGCAGCCGTACATCGATTGTGCTTCAGGTGTTGGCTTGGGTATGTGTTTGGTTGCTGTCCTGGAAAAGTGGTTCCGCGGTGCGTGCCAGTGCTGCAACACGTGTGAGAGGTGGGCGCTGGCTTCACTGCAGCGAGGTTTACATGTGTCATCATCGTCATCATGTCACCCTTTCTAGCCATAGCATCAACGCCAAATGCTCTGCGCCCCACGTTGTGACAGGCGCAAAAGGATGTGGGAGCACTGCTCCATTGCATTTGCACCCAACGCAAGGATAAACGTGTTTGCAGTGTTGCACAGTTTGATTGTTTTGTGCACAGTGTGCAGGATGTGGTGCAGTTGAGATGGCAGTGACTGCTGGGCAGTAAACTGACGCTTTGTGCATGCTGGAGCAATGTGCAGGCTGTCCTCCCAGTGTCTCAGTCTGCTACAATTCGCCCCGGCTGTATGTTCTGCAGCCTGGTCGTTGGTCTGTCAGTGCAGCCTGCAGTATGTGGCAGCCAGTTTGTGTGGGAGAAACTGATTGGGGTGACCAACATCGTCATGGAAATCTTGTCCACTTCAAGAAGCGGCGCTGTCAGGCCATCATGCTGTTCATGTTGCTGCCTGCACACGTGTGCTGCACAGTTCATCATGCAATGCATCCCTTAGGTACAGCGTCCTTATGCTGAAGTATTGAAGTCTTACAGACATTGCTTTCACCACTACCCATCTTTGAGGGCTTAGACTGCTGCAGTGCCTTCATGAAGGGCCTGAGGCTCAGGCCCAGAGTCCTGGCACTTGCCTGACATGTAACACACTTTGAACTTGTATCACCGATACCGTCTAGTGCTTGTAACAAATTTAATCTGACACTGAGCATAATGTCCTCTGGTCACAGGACAGATGCAGAAAGACGGCACCAAGCTTGTAAGCACGCGTCGTATGCACACCCGCGCATCGGACGGCCTTCGTACCCTTTGCCACGCACAGTCAGAAGTTGAAGTTAAACAAAAGCTCAAGGTGGTTCGCCTCTAATCTGACGGTTCTATTGTAGCTCCAGCACCTGATTTGTCGCGATGGCCATGCCGCCCCCCTCCACGCCACCTCTGGGCCTTGGGGGAGGCAGGCCCCGGTCGATGAGGCGAGCAGCAGGAGATGCAGGAGTTCAGAGGACAAATGATGACGCTCAAGCCACCAAAGTGTGGGTGTAGCAGGCCAGGCACTTAAGAATGCAGCAGCGGAACCAATGCATATGCTTGCTGGTGCTGCTGCTGGTGCTGCTGCTGCTGGTGCTGCTGCTGCTGCTGCTGCCATGCCTTACGTGACCATCCTTCAGCAACCACCCCATCCTTGTGTTCAATGCGCAAGCTGGTTGCAGGTGCCTTGCTGGGCTACTGTGGGCATGTGCTGCTGCTGCCTTTGTGCGCGCACATTGCGACACTTGTTGTGACTTCCAAGCATCATCCTACAATGCAATCATTCTGCACTGAGACGCAGACTCAACGCTCTCTGGCAGTGCAGACAGCAGCATGCTCACACGCTTGCTTGCTGCTGGCCCTGCAGGTCTTGCGCCTCCCTCGGCTACTTCAGGGATGATGTGCTGCCGCTGCTGGCCAGGTGCCTGCCCAGCCGCAAGCCGCCCATCATCAACAGGGGCACCTGGGCGCGCCACGCAGCCATGCGCCAGGTCACAACAGACTTTGTGGCAGCATGCGTGCAGCATGCGCAGCAGCAGCAGCAACACTCGGGCGCAGACAGCAGCAGGCAGCGAAGCCAAGCAGCAGCAGCACAGCAAGGCAGCAGCACCAGCAGCATGGACGCCAGCAGTGGCAGCGTCACGCAGCCGCTGTGCCAGGTGGTGTGCTTGGGCGCTGGCAGCGACAGCAGCTGGTTCAGCCTGCAGCAGCAGGGCTGGGGCCTGCTGCCAGCAGTGCGCTACATAGAGCTGGACTACCATGAGGTGGGGGTGCACGGGACAACAACTTGCTGGACCGGGGTGTGGCAGCCTAGGAGGTTCCCAAGCAGCAAGGCTGCACCTGCCAGTGCTGCTGCATGTCTGTCAGCTTTTGAGGTGCATCAGCTGCTGCTGCCCCTGCTGTTGCCGTACATGGAGGTTGTGGGGTGCAAGGTGCCTGGAGCAGAGGCACGCGCCATTGGCAAGGTCAGCGCTTGCATCATCTCAGCAGGTGGGCGTGCCATGGCTCAACAGCACTTGTAAGGTGCTCTCTGTGACAAACAGGTGCCGCATGGGTTTGCCCCGTCCTCATCCCGTGTGTCTGTCCTGCTGCACTGCCACGCTCAGACGGTCGCCAGGAAGGCGCGCACGCTGCTGTCCAGTGAGCAGCTGCTGGCGCTGCTGCCAGACGGCACCACAGCAACAACAGCGCCAGCAGCAGCAGACCACCCGGCAGCAGCTGCTGGCCCGTACTTAACTTGGACCAAGCAGACAGCAGCAGGACATGCAGCAACAGCAGCAGCCAATGCACAGCAAGCAGGGCAGCACGCTGAACCAGCAGCAGCAGCAGCAGCAGCAGATTCCGCAGGCCATAGCCAAGGTTCAGCCGATGCTGCAGCAGGACATGAAGAACTGGCAGCAGGAACAGCAGCGGCGCCCAGCCACTCGTGTGGGGCTGCGCCTCCTGCTGCAGTGGCCAGTCATGTCCAGGAGCTGGCTGGGCCCTGCTACAGCCTGGCGGGCGTGGACCTGAGGCAGCTGCAGCAGCTGGACGCAGCATTGGCTCGCGCAGGGTTTGATGCCAGGTGCGTGGTGCTGGGCAGAGCATCGTGTCCATGCGCGGTGATGGCATGGTGGCAAGTGCATGTGGCGGGGAGGTTGCAGTGCTCAGCAGGGTCCAAGCTGCTTGCTGCAGCCTGCCTTGAGCCTTGTGCTGCTGCTGCTGCCACTCCTTGCCGCCCTGCTGAGCCATGGCTGTGTTTGGTCGAGTGCAAGGCGCATGTGGCGTGCTGGGTTGGGCCAGCAGTGCACCAGCTTCAGCTTGGCTGCAGCTGTCGGAGGTTCAACCTCCGCACCAAACCTCATGCCGCTGCTGCGCCAGGCTGCCCACGCTGTACGTCAGCGAGTGCGTGCTCATCTACCTGGAGCCTGCAGAGGCGCAGCGCCTGCTGGCAGCGGCAGCAGCGCGCACGACAGACGCGGGCGGCTGCGCTGCTGTGGCGATTTTCGAGCAGACGCGGCCCGATGATGCCTTTGGCGCCACCATGCTCGCCAACCTGGAGGTGTGCGTGCGCGCGTGTGGGTGTGTGCGTGTGTGTATGAGGGGGGGGGGGCGCAAGCAAGTGTTGTGCATAGCACTTATTGCGGGTTGGCGCTGTCACCAAGCCTGTGGCATTGGACGCCAGTGTGCGGGTCGGTGACAGCGGGTCCCTGTGTCCAAAAAAGCAGTGGCTGTGCTCTTGCTGGACCACTGAACTGCATGTGGGCCGTCTTGCACAGCATCTCGCTCAGCTCGAACATTACCTGCTTGACCTGCCACCACTGCTGCTCGTTGCTGATGCTGCTGCTGTTATGTGTGTGTGCCCGCCAGGCTCGCGGCTGCCCGCTGCGCAGCGTTTGGTCGGTGCCCAGTCCAGCCAGCCAGGCGGCGCGCCTGCTGGCATCCGGCTGGACAGCAGCAGCTGCAGCAGACATGGCAGCAGTCTACCACGGCGGCAGCAGAGGAGGCACCAGCTGCGGTGCTGGTGCTGGTGCTGGTGCTGCTGGCTGTTGCGGCTGGCTGCGCCCTGCGTGGGGTGGCGGAGCGGGCCGCATCGAGCGCTTGGAGCTGCTTGATGAGCTGGAGGAGTGGCGCCTGCTGCAGGTGCGGCAGACTGGTGCCACTTGCAGTGCGAGCAAACACCACCTGCGAGGTGGTCTGCATTGCAGGCTCTGGGGCTATGAACAAGCAGCAGCACCTAGCCAGAGAGCAGAGTCACTCGCCCCCCCCCCCCCCCCGTCATGCACAGCTGCGCATGCAAGCAAGCCGACACCATCCATCTCTGGGGCGGTGCGGCTGAATGTGGCAACCTCCTGTGCTGGCACTGTAAGCCTGCATGACGTGCACTGCTGCTGCTGCTGCTGTCGTGCAGGAGCACTACTGCCTGGCGCTGGGTGTCACTGGCCAGGGCTGCGGCTGGCTGGAGCAAGGGCTGCAACTGGAGCAGCTCAGAGCACTGGGCTCGTAGCAGCAGCTGCGGCGCTGCTGGCAGCAGCAGGCTGTCTGGAACAACTGCAAGGCGCATCACTTGCACAACCATCCAGGGAAGCATCGCACACCACAACCAGTTGTAGTGGCGGTGTTGAGTGCTTCATCAGTGATGGATTGATATGACAGCCTCAAGACTGTCGATCACCAACTCAAGTGATGTTCTGCTCATGTTCTTGGTCGCAGACCTTGAACGCTGATGTAGCTACCCATGACCAAAACGTCACACATCGCAGCGGCTGCGGACAGCATACATGATAGCTTGCTGCCAGCCTCTCATCTTGATCGTGTTAAAAGAACCAAATGCTGCGGTACGGCAAGTCAAGGCCAGGGATGGGTTGCTGCCTCAGGGCAGCTGCCAATGTGTGGTGGGCACAACCACCAGCCACGTGCGGCGTGCACGCATTGACACACGTGCGTCAACGCAGGTGCATGTGCACATGCATGTGCATATGCACTGCCCGAGGCTCCAAGAGGACTGAGCAGAGCACACACTCACTTGACCCTGATTTTCAGGTTGATTGAATCAAACCCTTGAGACGTGGAAGCTGTTATACAAAGGTTAGTGCTCAATGCTGCTACTAGTAGCACTGTATACACAACGTAGTGCCATAGCAGGGCCCAGCGCGCGGCCATGCTGGGCACACATGCGGCAGCACAGGCCATTTCACTGGCCAGACATGGCAGCAGCACAGGCAACATGCTGCCATACAGATGGTATGCTGTTTCTTTTCACATGACATGTCGCTGTCGATGATGCAGCAGCCCATACACATGTAAACATACACATCGTCAACATATACGAACGTACACACAAACACGAACAACTTGTTGGGGCTCTGGAAGGTGACTTTCAGGGTATCGACGGCAACAGCCATGGTCCCTGCAACAGGTTCAATGCTGCCCAGCGCTGCAACAAGTGGCGGCGTGTGCCGCGAGGGAAGCAACGCTGCGGTAACGCAGCGTGCTGCATTACTTTTTACAACAGAGGCGCCCTGCCCCGGGCAGTGTCATGCCTGAGCTGTGCTACCTGCTGTCGCTGGAGTGAGTAGGGTCTTCACTCAACGACACCATCCTGCCACGCATGCCGTCAGCCCATGCGCTGCGCACATGCCACACCTTGCCCGGCTCGCTGCTGCTGCTGCTGCTGTTGTTGCTAACTGCAACGCCACCTGCTGCTTCAGTGCGGCTGCTGCTGTTTGGGTCGCTGCTGCTGCGCCAGTGGGGTTACTACTGCTGTTCTGCTCTGTTGTTGAGCTTTGATTGCAGACTGCATTTCTTCGAAGGATTTCTGCAGAGCATAGAACAAGCAGGGCACAGGTGAAAATTAGGTGCCACCCATTGGATGCAGGCCGCAGAGCCGCCGCTGTAAATCAAGGGGTCTGGTGTGAGAGGACCACAGCTAAGTCCATGCTGCATGGCCTGTGTGGGGCTGCTGCTGGTGCCTTGACGCCGGCAGTGCTGTCCTGCCCTAGACTTCTCTTTGTCACAAAGCTGAGCTGCAGCCTGCACCTTCTGCCATCTGGTTCTGCCCCACCCCTCACCTGGCCCACCCCTACACCTGCCTTGTCAGTGCTGCAGCCCGCACCTGCTGCTG
>JACERP010001378.1:0-21645 GCA_014080715.1 Scenedesmus sp. NREL 46B-D3 | reverse complement strand
CCGCCCACGCAGCAGCAGCAGCAGCAGCGCAGCAGCAGCGGCAGCGGCAGCGCTGCACAGCGCCAGGGGCCTCGCCCTGCGCACTGCTGCCAACGTGGCAGAGGCAGCGGTGGACCCTGCCGCCGTTGTCGACTTCGACTCCAGCTGCCTCAACGTGCCGGCCAGCAGTGCGCAGCAGCAGCTGCAGCAGCTGGCTGGGCGCGGCAGCAGCACCAGTCATCGCTGCTGCGCAGCCAACCGCGGCAGCCCCAGCAGCGTCAGGCTGCTGTGGGCCAATCGCCAGCCTGGAGTCGTCAGGGACAGCAGCAGCAGGTGGTGTTCGCAGCACAGACCAGCATGGTGGTGCGCTTGCGGCAGCTGACGGTGGCGGCGCTCCCCTGGGCATGTGCTGCCAGAAGACAGGCAGCAGATCTTGGAGACGGTGGACAGGCTGCGGGCAGCAGGGCAGCTGGCAGGGCCGAGCACCACCCCGCCTGCACCTGCAGCAGCAGCAGCAGCAGCAGCAGCAGATCTCAGTGGGCTGGGTGGTGGCGGGTGCCTGCACCAGAGGCAGCATCAGCGCGTGGAGAGGGTCCAGCAGCAGGCTTTGCCACAGTGGCCACTGCTCCTGGTCGCGCACCGGCAGTGGTGCACGCGCCAGCACCAGCAGCAGCAGCAGTGCGGCGGAGCCCGCAGCAGGAGACGGGCGGACGGAGGTGGTGCTGGCTGCACACGATGCTGCTGCGCGCGCAGCAGCAGTGGCGGGCGCGCTGGTGCACCTGGGGCAGCACGTGTGCGCCGCCGCTGATCTGGCGACGTGGCAACGGAGCCAGCGATGCCGTGGATGCCGCTGCTGGTGGTGCAGCAGCACACCTGCAGCAGCAGCAGCAGCAGCAGCAGCAGCAGCAGCAGGCGCCTGGTGCACCTCCTACCTAAGGGACAGTGCCACGTCATCAGAGGATGGGCAGGAGGCAGCGACAGCGGTCGGCACAAATGCAGGCACGGCTGGCAGCAGGAGCTCTGCAGCAGCAGCGGAGCCAGCCACGCCACCGACGGCAGTGCCACCCCCGCCCCAACCACCGTCCCCGCGCGATGCAGCCATGGCAGCAGGCGCGCCACCCGAGGCAGTGCATGCTGCGGCTGCTGCTGCTGCTGCCGCGGCAGAGGCCGCGGACTCGGGCAGGGCTTGCGTCGACGCGGCCAGCGACCCCTTTGCTGCGGCGACAGCAGCAGGCGCCGCAGCTGGCACGGAGCCCGTGGCTGGTCGGCTGGAGCCCGGCTGGGGGCAGCTGGTGCAGGTCGCGCCTGCTGCTGCCCCTGCTGGCTGCACAACTCGCAGCGGCAGCGGCAGCGCCAATGCAGGTGTGATGGATCGTGGTGCAGGCTCTTTGGCTGCCAGCCTGGGGGGTCCTGCTGGCGGAGGCGATGCGGCTGCCGCTGCTGACGCCGGCATCGAGGACCCGACGGAAGAGCAGATCGCAGCAGCAGCGCAGCTGGCAGCGGCAGTCGCGGCAGCAGAGGAGAAGCTACGGAGGGAGGAAGGCTGCGAGGCGGCGGATGGGCAGCAGCTGGAGGTGCGCCAGCATCACCAGCGTCACCAGCAGCAGCAGCAGCGCCAGGCAGCAGCCCACAGGCATGGCAGCTGCTGCAGGGCTGGCAGCAGTGGAGCCTGCCTGGGTGTCGCTGGTGGATGTGGGGCCCTCCACGTCACCAACAACAGGCAGCGCAGGTGCAGCAGCAGCAGCAGCAGCAGCAGCAGCAGGAGGAGGGCCGGCAGGTGCGCAACCAGAAGGGGGGCTGACAGGCATGGCAGCAGCTGCAGAGCTCGCAGCCGTGGAGCCGCCTGGGTGTCTTTGGTGGATGTGGGGCCCTCCACAGCAGCGGTGGCAGCAGACGGCAGTGCAGCATCCGCGGCAGCAGCCGTCCCTCAGGAGGCAGTCGCTGCAGCAGCAGCACACCCAGGTGCTGGGAGCAGCACCAGTGGCGGTGGCAGCGGCAGGTCTGCAGGCGGCGGCGGCAGCAGCAGCAGCAGCAGCAGGGCGGACACCAGCCTGGGAGGACCCAGCGGAGCCCGTGCAGCAGCACTCGTTGCTGCTACGGTCGCGAGTGAGGAGCGCGCTTCAGACGGCCCCGTACGCCCCCTTCAACATCAGCCCCTGCACGCGACGGCAGCAGCAGCAGCAGCAGCAGCGCAAGCGATGACACAGGTGGCGGCAGCAGCGGCTTTGCGAGCGATGTCAGCAGCAATGACGGCAGCAGCAACGTCAGCCCGGTCCTGCCAGGTGCTGCTGCTGCCCAGCCCGACACAGCCGGCAGTGCGTCTGCAGATGCGGCAGCTGTTGGCAGCAGCAGCAGCAGCAGCAGCAGCAGCAGCCGCCGTGAAGGTGGAGGAACAGTGACAGTGGCAGAGGCAGACCAGCTGGGCTTGGGTGCTCCGCCTACTGCTGCTGCCACGAGGGCCATCTTTGACACGGTGCAGCAGGCAGTGCAGCAGCAGCAGCAGCAGCAGCAGCAGGGTGCTGGCGAGACAGGCCGGGCGTGTGGCGCAGTGCTTGGCAGCTGCCAAGGTGCAGACGCCTCAGCCGCCGACTTTGTGGTGAGCCGTCAGCAGAGCCAGCGCCAGCACCTGCTCCCGCACCTTCAGCAGCAGCAGCAAGCGGAGCGCCTGCAGTGCTGCCGTCATTGACCCCAGCAGCCTCTGGTGCCACAGCAGCGCAGGCAGCGCCAGCGGGCGCGGCTGCAGCCAGGGCTGATGTGGCGGCGGCGCCCACAGCTGCCAATGCGCGGCTGATGCACGAGTACCTGCTGCACAACAGCACCAGTGCAACCCCGGGGCAGCAGCAGGAGCGCGGCAGCAAAGGCGGCATAGGCGGCAGCAGCAGCAGCAACGCGTTCAGCAGCACCGCCAGTTTGTGTGGTGACGAGGCGGAGCTGAACCCTGCACTGCTGATGTGCCCCTCTGAGTCAGCAGCAGCAGCAGCAGCAGCAGCAGCCAGCGGCAGACTCGTCGTTGTCGGAAGCAGCGTCAGCAGCGCCGGATCCGATCGCACCTGCAGCGGAGTTGGCTGCAGCAGCAACACACCCATCGACAGCCTCCCCCTCGCCAGCAGCAGCGCTGCCCGACGCCACGGTGGCAGCAGCAGGCAGGGCCTTCATGCAGGGGCGCTGCTGCTGCGCAGCTGATCCAGGCCGAGACCGAGGAGGCTCCGGCAGCGGGGCAGCGCAGCACATGCTGTTTGGGCCCGACCCCCTGCCTCTGGACGTGCCGGCAGGGCTGGCAGCAGCACCTGCAGCAGCACCGCCCAGCATGGCACCCGAGGACGCGCCAGGCGGCAATGACCCGAAGCAGATGACAGAAAAGCCAGCGCAGCAGCAGCAGCAGCAGCAGCGGCGGCGGCGCCAACTGGTGTCTCAGCGCCAGCAGTGAATCAGAATGCCAGCCTCACTGCTGCTACAACAACGCTGGACACGCTGAGTCAGCTGGCAGGCGCAGCAGCGACGGGCAGCGGCAGCAGCAGCAGCACTGCAGGCATAGGAGTCACCTCCCCGCTTGCTGGCACTGGGTTTGCCGTTCCCAGTTACAGCGGCAATCGACAGCAGCAGCATCAGCAGCCCAGCGCAGCTGGCAGACGTGACAGCCGCAGCAGCATTAGCTGCTGTGCCTGCCTTGGCATTCAGCTCAGGCACACCAGCAGCAGCGCCAGCACGTGCCGATGCGGACGCAGCCACCACTGCTCTGGGCGCCATGTGCAGCGGCACAGGCAGCGCCTCTGCCTGCTGCTGTCCCGCCTGCCCTGCCTGACTCAGCAGCTGTTGCGGCTCTGCATGCTTTGCCTGCTGTCGTTGGGGCAGCACCCGGTGCAGCTGCAGAGCAGCAGGCGGGGCCGCCGACGGCCCCTGCTGCCTGCAGCTGTCCCCAGTCGGCAGCAGCAGCAGCAGCAGCGCCCCACAGATGCTGGACCCGTCTGCGGTGGCTGCACTGTTTGCTGCGGCGACCAGTGAGGGCCAGTCCCTGCTGGCGGGTGCAGCGCACGCAGCCGGCGACTCAGCAGGCGAAGCAGCAGCAGCAGCAGCAGCAAACCCTGAGACTGCAGCTCTGATGACCAGGGCACCCGCTGCCATGTCGAGTGGCGCAGCAGCGGTGGCGGCTGCAGCCACGCCGGCAGCGGCAGCAGCTGCGGCCACGCCGGCGGCTGCAGCAATGCAGCAGGATGCTTCGTCCCCGACAGCAGCCCCCGTCGAGCTGGCGGCTGGCGACCTGGCGCACGTGCTGCCCATCATGGCCCCCGCAGGCGTGGCAGTCGAAGAGCCGCTGCCGGACGTCGCCTTCACCACCAGCGGCAGCAGCAGCAACGGCGGCGCTGCCTTGCCCGCCCCTGCAGCAGCAGCAGCGGCGGCAGTGGCACCGCCGCACCCTAGCAGCACCGAGGAGCTGCTGGTGGAGGGCCTGGCGCTGTCCCGCACGTACGACCCGCTGCTGGTGCGCCTGGCGCTGCAGCCGCAGCGCACGAGCTCCACGCCCCACGCGCTGCAGCCGCTGTCCGCCATCCTGCCAGCGGCAGGGGTGGCTGCCGCGCCGTGGGCCGGGGGCCCGCCCGCACCGCCTGCCAGGCCTGCGGCTGCAGCCACGGGCGCCGCTGACTCAGCGCTGCAGGCAGCGGAGGCGTCAGCGCTCGCAGCGGCGGAGCTCGCCGTTGCAGCAGCCGCAACGCAGCTGGCGGCGCGCGACGCAGCTGCAGCTGCTGCTGCGACGGCTGGGCTGGAGGCGCAGGCGGCGGCGGCGGCAGTGGCGACGGCTGAGGCCGCTGCTGGGCTTGCTGCTGCCGTCGGTGCGGAGAGCCTGGCGGCCCTGAGCGGCGCCGTGCCGCTGAGCATCGCATCCGAGGAGGTGCTGCAGAGGTGAGCGCTGCCGCATCGGCACTGGGGTGGCGAGGTGGGTGTGGCGCCGCGTCCGTCTGGCCGTCTGCCTAGCTGTAGGGCGTTGTCCTGTATGCAGCAGCGGTCAGTCAACACGCCGTGAGTGCTGCCACATTGCAGCAAGAGTAGGAATGAGAGTGTGTCTGTGTCTGTCCAGCTGTAGGGTGTCGTCCTGTATGCAGGGGTGGTCCGCTGGACTTGCGGCCATCTCATCTCGCAACAAGCAACTTGTCACATCACATGTCACCTGTTGAGACGCCGCTGCTCTGGCATGTTGTGGCTGTCTGTGGAAAGTCATGTAAGTGCGTTGCTGCATGGCGGTCTTCCGCAACAACCCGACCCTTGGCTGAGGCTGGGGAGTATGCGGGGGGGGGGGGGGTGGGGATGCACGACAGCTTGGTTCTGTAGCAGCTGGCCCGTCTGCGACTGGTTTGCTGCAGGCAGGTGATGGTCATGGCGGCGACGCGACCAGCCGGCAAGGGCAAACATCACAGGTCGTCTATTCTGTATGTCACAGCTGCATGAAGCACACTGGGCGCTGGCCGACAAACCAGTCCCTGCCACAGCCATCCACACGACTGACACCCCCCTGAACTGCACTCATCGCGTTACGCATGACCTGCCTGCAGCAACCTTGCGGCGGCAGCTGCCGCGCTGGACGAGCTGGACTCGCCGCTGGCCCGGCAGCGCACCGGCAGCATCAGCCTCACGGCCGGCCTGTCGGCAGCACCAGGAGACCTGGACGCAGCAGCAGCAGCAGCAGGGGTGGGCTCTAGCGTCGAGGCTGGCCGCAACGCAGGTGACGAGGCGCAGTTCCCTGGGTTCAACAGAGCTGCCCCAAAGACGGATGCTGCAGCAGCAGGTTGCGCATCGGCGACCAGGGATGCCTCGAGCGCAGCCGACGCAGGGGATGAGGGCGATGAGCACACACCGCTGTTGTCGGCGGAGGGGCCAGCGCCAAACACACGTGCTAGTACGAGCAGCAACAGCAGCAGCTGTGGCAGCACCGGTGCTGCGTCTTTGGCAGCAGCAGGCGGTGGTGGTGGTGGTGGTGCTGCTGCCGCGGCCAAGGCCGATGAGCTGCACCGTGTGGACACTGTCTCAGGCTACTTCATGGCCAACTCGGCCAACACAGGTGCAGCTTTCATACGGCAGCAGAGCGACCGAGAGCCAGCAGCAGCAGCAAGTGGTGGGCAGGGTGCTGCAGCACACGGCCCTGGCTCAGCTCCCCTGAGCCTGCACAGGGCTGACACAGACGCAGGCTACTTCTTGTCGCCCAAGGCAGGCACCGCAGCGCCAGCAGCGGCAGCGGCAGCTACGCCGTATGACAGCATCGCCGAGGATGCTGCGGCTGAGGCAGCAGCCGCGGGCGAAGTGCCAGAGCCAGCTGTGGACCCAGCAGGAGCAGCAGGAGAGGCAGCAGCAGCAGCAGCAGCAGCAGCAGCAGCAGCAGGTGTTGCTGCGCCTCAAGCCAGGGAGGCGCTGTTAGATCCAGAGGAGGCCCCGCTGCTGCCCGCAGAGGCCAGGGCTGGCGGCAGCAGCAGCAGCAGTGTGGTGGGCGAGGCAGAGGGCCAGGCGCCGGCAGAGGATGCAGGCGAGCCGGCAGCAGCAGCAGCAGCAGCAGCAGGTGGCTCCCAGTGCAACAGTGTGTTGTCTGATGGTGAGGCTTTTGAGGAGGCGCTTGAGGAGTTTGAGGACGGGGCCGCCCTGCCGCGACACGAGGCTGCCGCTGGTGGCACCAGCGGCAGCGGCTGTCAGGGTGGTGAGAAGCAGCAGCAGCAGCAGCCGCCGCCCAAGCAGGCTAGCATCGAGCAGGGGCAGGGCGGTGAGGGAGGCGCCGTGCCAGCTGCTCATGCGCCAGCTGGACCTGCCTAGGTGCTGCATATGTGCTGCGTGACCTGGCTGGTACGGCGGACACGGCTGGCGTGGTGTGCAGTACGGCTTGGAGGTGTCGAGTTTGAACAGGCGTCGAGTTTGAACAGGCCGCTGCGAGGTGTCTGTACCGCAGTACATGTGTAGCGCACCTTGGCTGGACTTCATGCAGCCGCATGGTGTGCTGCTTCGACTCGCTTGTCCATGCAGCTGCTGTGTGTGTCTTGGAGTTCCTGTTCATGTGTGGTTGCTTGCACGATGGGCTCCTAGCTGGGGTCAGGCTTGCTTAGGTTGTGTGTCCAGGATGTATGCCACAGCCGGCAGGTGTGACTTACAGGGTGCGCGATCACGGCAGCTTTGCGGGTGAGTTATTGTGCAGCAGAGTTTGCTTGCGGGTGCCTTTTGCTTTTCAAGCGTTGCGCATCCGTGGCCGGGACAGCCAGCAACTCAGTTCATCATGATGGATGAGTCTGCGGATGCGTGCTGGCTAAAATGGGGTGGGGAGTGTAAGCTACAAGCTCACTCTGCTTGGCTTTCCTGCTGGTCAGAGTACTGCTGCTTCTTGCAGGCATGCCCCTTGGTGTGTTGTCACTGCTCGTGAGCGCGTCCGTGTTGTGCAGTGTTGCGCCGCCATGGAGCGGCCCGTGGTGTGTGTGAACTGCGTGGGCGGTTGCAGGCTGCTCATCCAGAGAGCAGACGTGGCAAGACTTGCAGGTCATTGTGGAGCCGTATGCGCACGCAAGAGTTGCAGCTGCGGTGTTGACTGTACATTAACTTGGGATCATGTAGGGTGTCATTCAGTGTGCCGCAGCATGCTCGACCAGGGCGCTTGCTTTGACGGTCGTGTGGAGTTTATGTTGAGCATTGCATATTAAACGTGTGCACACGCTGAGCGCTTCATAGTGTGCGTTCAGCGCCACATCATAGTATGTTTGACCGGTCCAACACCTCTGGGGATTCCCAGCTTTGGCATAGAGCGTTGAACTTTACCCACTCCCACCGTCTGATCTGGCTGAATCAGCAACCCATGTATGGTTCAACTGTATAGTTCAACTATATAGTTGCCTCAGTGGCGGTTGCAGTCAATCTGCGCATGTTATGCAGAGTCTGGCATCGGCAATGGGTGTGACGGAGTGATCCTGACTGGTAGCACGTGCTACTGCAGTGCACTGCAGTGCTCATCCCCTGTGGTTTCAGCAGCCTGCTGGCAGTACTATGGCAAGGTCATGCCAGCTGCCACTAGCAGTACTGTGCTCAATTACTAACTATACAACACATGAAACAAGTACGTTGTTGAACTTAGTTGAGTTGTAACCTCGCCTCTATGCCTCTCTTCGTTTCTTCATGTCAGTGAAACTTTCATGCCTTTGAAAAGCATGCAGCCCAGCTTGCCAGGCTGTTCAAGTCGCATAACACTGCCTGACTGGTACAAAGTGGCTGCCCTCACTGGAGAATTACCGCTGCATCCCTGCACAGATTGCGCCACCAGATGCAACACGCTATGCTTCACAGCCTGCAGTTTCACCCCCCTCGGCCCCAGTCAGGCCCTGCTGCATTCTTTGCTGGCCGGACTGCTCAGCGAGTCAGCTTAAATCAGTGCCTGTACAGCAACAACCACTGCTGCTGCTGCAGGCCTGCCAAAATGCACAAGTTTAAAACCCAGAACTCTGGACGTGTGTCGCAAACGTACAACAATAAAGACCGGGATCTACTCCCTCACACATGCAACATAAGCAGCCTGGCATGCAGGGGTGGGGTGACGCTGCTTGCTTGCTTGCCCTTCGCTGCTGCTTTAGAGTGCTTCTTCTTCTTGACATGCAAGCCTGCAAGAAGCCATCTCCTCACGTCAGATCTATCGTCTCAACCTGCTGCTGCTCAGCCAGTGCCAGTGCCACCTTGAGCTCCTTGTACTCTGCATACATGGCTGCCCACTGAGCCTGCTTCTCAGCTGGCAACCGCTTCCCCTGCTGCCGCAGCTGCTCCTTCAACTGGTCCCCTGCCTGCAGCCCCTTCTTGAGCACGTGCTTGCGCTGCTTGAGTTCAGACAGGGTTGGCACGCGCCCGTCCAAGGTTTGCACCCCAGGAGGAGCTCGCCGGTCTGCTGCTTCGTGAAAGGTGCTGCTGCTACGGTGGCTGCTGCTGCTGCTAGCCCGGCCCGCACTACCGCCGCTGTGCTGCTTGTCTTGATACGGCTTGCCACCGATGCTGCTGGTGGTGCTGGTGCTGTTGCCCTGCTTGCATGCCTGCTGCTGCTGCTGCTGCTGCGGGGGTGGTGGTGGTGGCGGCGGCTGCTGTTGCTCCTCTTTCATGGTAGGTGGCGGCGGTGGGGGGTATGGCAGGTGCTGCTGCTGCTGCTGCTGCTGCTGCTGCTGCTGTTGCTGAGGCCTAGGGGGTGGAGGTGGGGGTGGCAGCCTCTGCTGAGCTGACTGCTGCCACTGGCCGCTGCCAGCGGAGGAGTAGTCAGCTGCAGCTGCAGTGCCTGATCCGGCCTGGCTTCTGCCTGCAGCCCCCCCGTAAGGCACCCATCCTTGCTGCTGCTGCTGCTGCTGCTGCTGAGGGAGATGGCTTCCTGCAGCCGGCCTGCTGGCAGCTGCACTGCTTGGCTGCAGGTCCAGAGCGGGCAACCTCAGCGGTTGACAGGCGGCATGCTGCTGCTGCTGCTGCTGATGGTCTGCATCCCAGCTCGGTTCACTGTTGGTGATGTCTGCAAGTGCAAGTGGCCTGGGCACAACAGCCGCTCCTGCAGCTGTTGATTGGTTCTGCTGCTGCTGCTGCTGCTGCTGCTGCTGGGGGTCCAGCTGCTGCAGCTGCTGCTGAGCTGCCTGCAGCGCAGCCTGCAGCTCTAGCTGCCGAGCCTTCAGCTGCAGCATCAGGCGGAAGATGCAGCACAACCGGTTGCAGCGGCGACGAGTGGCATTTCAACATTGCACGCGGTGGCAATACAAGCTGCACCAGCTGGCCGTGCTTGCAGGACTGCACACACCAACACGTGCGCCATACTCAGCCAGCACACCAACTGAAAGGCAGAGTAACTGCAGCCCGACGGCTTGCATGTCAGCTGCCCTGAGCGCCTGTGTCAAGTGCCAGCCAGCCAGACAAGAACAACATTGTATGCTAGCTGCATGCATGCCAGCTGGGTGGGGACGTCAGGCGGCCTGGTGCTGTTGGCAGGGCAGCACGCTCACCCTGTTGCCGCCATCAGGCAGGCGGGGCCCGACCGTTGCCAGGTCAGTCGTGACGCGTGTCAGCTGGAGCTGAAGCTGCTGCACCTCGACCTGCACAGCATCGCGGCGCTGCTGCCTCGCCTGGCGCCCCTCCTCCTGCGCACTCCACTGCTGCTGCTGCAGTCCACTTGCTGCGGCTGTGCCAGCTGCCGTCGCCTCGCAACCTCTGCTGCCACTGCTGCCTGCGCCGGCACCACCCCCAGTGCTGCTCGCGATGTTCAGCGTTGACAGCATGTTGCTGAGCTGGGCAGCTGAAGGCCCTGCCGCTGCCGCTGCCCCTGCAACAGCCCTTGAACCGCCGCGCGCGTACCCACTGATCCCCGACCCAGGCCCGTGCATCCCTGCTGCTGCCGCTGCTGCGGATCCTGGCATGGCCTGCCCCTGAGGGTTCAGGTGTTTAGCGTCCAGCTGCAGGTGCTTGCCTTCAGGGTCGTGGCGGCTGAACAGCAGGCCGTGTTCGCTGGTGCCCGCGCACAGCGCATGCGACTCCAGCCAGGACATGTGGGCGGCGATGCTCGCCAGGTTAGCGCTGCGCTTGTGCTGCTGCGTGAGCAGCTGCTGCGTCTCGCTGACTGCCAGCGCTGCCGGGTCCCACTTGAACAGCTCGTGCAGCTCCTGGTGCGTGAAGTACCTGACAGCGGTGGCGTGCAAACCAGTGCAGCAGCAGCAGCAGCAGCAGCAGCAGCAACAGCGGCAGCAGCAGCAGCAGCAGCAGAATGAAAAAGAGACCATTATAATTGACATCAGGGGGTCTGCATCAATTGAGAGTAAGCAGGCAGCATGTCAAGCACCTCCTTGCAGGTGTGTTGCCGAAGTACTCGCCTTGCTGCGTGCTTTACCATGCCGACTTTGATGGCTGCGGCAGGTGCTAGCCTACACACATGTGTTGCATGCATGGATGAGTGAGCCACACGTGGTGTGTTCACACTCAAACACCCGCGCAGGTGAAGCTGGGTTGGGAGGCCTTGCGTGCCGATAAGGAGGCCTTGTGTTGCGTCGTATGCGTGGCGCCCCACCTGAGCTGCACGCTCTGCTGATTGGCCGACCATGCAGGCTGCACACTGTCATGGCTGCGGCAGATGCCACCAGCCTACGCAGCATGTGTTGCACAGTGTGCGGGCGCCGCACCTGAGCTGCACGCCCTCCTCCATGCCAGCCCTGCTGAGGCCGCCCTTGAAGACCTGCTTGCGGTAGATCTTCTCCTCCACGGTGCCGCACGTGACCAGGCGGTACACCACGACGTCGCGAGTCTGCGGCAGGCAGTACAACGCGGCGGCAGTTGGGACGGCGGTTCGAACGGCAACGTGACGCGGGGTGAGTGAGGGGCACAACGTGTACAGCCCACAGCACCCAACGAGGGTGCATCCATGCCACACGTTGTGCGCAGGGACGGCACCATGCACCACACCATGCAGTGGAGGCAGCAGCAAGCAGGGGCGCAATGAGAGCGACGTGAGGTGGCAGCTGCCAGTGGCCGAGTAGGAGCTGAGCAGCAAGCGCGCAGCAGCTGCACGGCGTGCGGCGCCGCACCTGCCCGATCCTGTAGGCCCTGTCCACGCTCTGGTTGTCAGTGGCGGGGTTCCACGACGGGTCAACGATGACGACGCGGTTGGCCGCCGTCAGCGTCAGCCCCAGCCCGCCAACCTGCAGGGGCAATGACACCAGGGGCATGGAGAGTGCAGCAGTGTGGTGCGGCGACCGGGGCAGGTGGCAGGCAGGACAGCAAGTCGTTGCAGGCGGAGCGACAGCACGCACGCAGGCTTGGCAGACCGCGCAGTGCACACTGCATCTGCACACTGTGCGCCAGTGGGTCTGCAGCTGTTCCTCTTGCGCTTGCGGTTCTCACTCCCGCGCGCACCTGTGTGGTGAGCAGGAACACGGGTATGCGGCTGCCTGCTGCCTGGAAGCGCTCCACCTCAGCCTGGCGTGCATCCGTGGACGACATGCTGCCGTCGATGCGGCAGAACGACCAGCCGCGTGCGACGACAGCAGCCTGCACCAGCGGGGCAGCAGCACAAAGCCTCTGCAGCTCAGGGTGCACACACCAGTCGGTATGGGCCAGGCAGCTGCAGCAAGCAAGCAGCGCACGCTACCTGGCGCACGCACGGCATGCGCCGCATGGCGCCCGGCCAGCACAGCAGCAGGCGGCACGTGCAGCTGTGACCTGAGACTGCACACCCGTCACCTGCAGTATGTCCAGCATGACCCGGCTCTGGCTGAACACCAGCGTCCTGTTCCCCCCGGTCACCAGGCCCCTCAGCAGGTCGGCCACGAACAGCGCCTTGCAGCTGGCCTCGGGGCCCTTGGTGCGTATGCCGTCCAGCAGGCGGTCCTGCAGGCCCTCAGCAGCGGCCCAGCTGAGGAACTCGTCGGAGAAGCCTGCGGCACGCAGGATGCGCAACAGCAGCGCCACACCGCACCTTGCCTTGCGCTGTGTCCGCAGGGCGGGTTGCATCAGGCTGCACAGGTGCTCGTGTATGGCCATACATCTGAAGGGTGACTGTGGAGTTCCAGTTTGCCGGGGCAGCGGTTCACAACGCTGGCTGCGCATGCCTTAGTTCAACTCGCTTGCGGCGGTTGTGTGCATGCATCGTGTCGCAGGGTGGTCAGAAGGCTGCAGATGAGGGAACGCCATACGTCGCATTTGTCAAGATCAAACCGCAGACAACACAACGAGACTAGACCACTCCTCTGCGCTGCTCAACCCGCTGCTGACTGCAGCCAGCCCACATCGCCTCGTACTTCCTCCAAGCAGAAGCCACATTCGTTGCTAACAACATGCAGCACCGCTGCCCCGCACCTGCATTGTCCAGTGATGCCGCAACAGCTGCACGGCCCTGCACAGCTTTGCTGTTGCAGCCGCTGCCGCTGCCGCAACTGCCATCTGATTCGCTGCCCACGTCTCCACCGCTGCCACTGTCACCGCCGCTGTCGTAACCGCCATCGTCATCATCGTCATCGACAATGAAGTCGTCCATGCTGCTGCGGCGCTGGTTGGTGCCCTTGCTGCTCTTGAAACTGTGCTTGGAGTTGCCCTGCTGGCCACGCTTGCTGGCTGCAGGGTAGCAAAGATGCAAGCAACCGCGGCAACATTAGCAGGCAAGTTGACAAGGGATCTGAAGGCTGTATGAACAGGAGGTGGTTGCAAAAAGCAGGAAATGGTTGGCTTGGGGGCTGCTTTGCAAGCACCAGATACCGGCGACTGCGGCAGTCCCCGAGCATGTTGCAAACCCCAACAGCACCAGCGCTGTGGCGAAAGTGCTCAGGGCTGCACGGAAACAAAACACAGCTGCACTTGCTGCGCAACACACGATGCCCTGCACTGCCCTGCAGCGCCCCACTGTACCGTTCTACGCACTCGCTCCCGCCAGGCCCTGCCTCGGCCTGTGGCTCACCTGTCAGCACCAGCTTCGTCGCCCGCTCGCTCAGCAGCGCCGGGTGGTCGCACACCTTCTTCAGCACCGTCAGCGCAGCCAGCGGCGACTTGCTGCTGTTCAGCGCAGCCTTGACGGCATCAGAGTGCAGGAAGGCCTCGTAGATGTGCCGCTGCAGCGGCTGCAGGCGCAGCCACACCACCAGGTCGTGCTTCGCGCCCATCATGGCAGGCACCGCCGACCCCCCAACTGCCGCTGCTGCTGCTGCTCCTGCAGTCGCCGCCCCGCCGCCGCCGTCCGATGCAGCAGCTGCTGCAACCACAGCGCCGCTCCCACCACCAGCCGTCGAGCTGCCAGCACTGCTGCTGCTGCTTGCGCCGCCCCCGCCAGCGCCACCACTGCCAAACACCTCTCTCTTCTCCCTCCGCAGCATGAACCGCCCCACGATGCGCCGCAGCTCTGCTGCTTTGGCTGCCCCGAGCTCGCGCACCCGCAGCCCGGCACTGCGGTCCTGCCCCGCCGCGATCGGCTTCTCAAATGCCGCCTTGAACTCGCGCGGGCCGCCCAGCAGGCCCGGCACCGCAAAGTCCAGCAGCGCGTGCAGCTCGGCCAGGTTGTTCTGCACCGGGGTGCCGCTGATGATGACGCGGCACACGGCGCGCAGCTCACGCAGGCGCTGCGCAAGCTGGGTGCGTGCGTTCTTCACCTGCAGGCGACGCACAGCGCAGCAGAGCAGGGCACAGAGACCGACGCAGCAAGGCAGCAACGCAGCAAGAAGGAGTTGTGAGGCTGACGGAAGATCTGCAGTTTGGACATGCCCCCCTGGACGTGCCACTGTGCTGCATATGCCACTCTACCACGCAAGATCCGCTGCTGTTCAGGCAGGGCAGCGCCACCAGCACGCGGCTGATTTGTTTTTCTGTGCCTGCCTCACCAATGCAACGCCGCCTCAATCAAATACACCACAAACATCTTGACCACCAACCACTGCTGAGCAGCCTGTTCCACGGTACATGTGACTCTGCATGCGTGACTGCGGTGCACCTTATGCCCCTCGTCCAGGATGATGTAGTCCCACAGGATGCGGCGGCCCTCGGGCGGCTGCAGGCAGAAGGGGTCCTCCTCGTCCTCATGCTCGTCAACATCTGCAGAACACAGCAGAGGCACAGGAGGGCGTGACGATGTGTCACAGTGGCGGCTGCAGGCAGGCGGGTTGCTCGGCGGCACGGGCAGCGGGTGGAGCCCGCGGCATCAAGATCGTCAGCATCTGCATCTGCGGCATGAATTCTGAGCGACGAGGGACGCACGTACGGATAAGCTGGATGAGGTGGCAGCGGCCAGGGTTGCGCTGCATGTGTGCAAACAAGGTCGTGTCATCTGCAGGCGGAACGAGGCATGTGCATGTCACAAACCGATCGCTGGGCAGCATCGCGGACCTTTGGCAGACCAGCAAGGCACCCCGCAGGGATGTCCAAAGGCTGAAGCATGCATGAGGCGGCTGCCACCAGCAGCACACCCAGCAGACCGCCAACCCCCGAGCTGCTACAGACGCCACAGTGCGCCTGTATCAGAACAGTTCACTCACCAGGCTAAGCAGCACCGCAATCGGCCCCCTCACGACAGACGCTTCATGTGCATGCCAGTGCTGCTGCCCTAATGCTGCGCTGCTGCACCCAAGCGGTCCCCAGCTGTGCATTGGGCAGCAACACGCCATAGGTTGTCAGCAGCACTACCTCTCCTTCCGTGACTGATGATGTCACAGCATGCAGCTCACACCTCCCACCTGCTCAGTCTGCTGCCTTTGCATCACGTCTCAATCGTGCAGCGCCGTGCACCTGATGCCACACGCACTCAGCAGCACATCTCCATCTGTGCACACCCTGCACCATCACCAGCTGCCCGCCACGCGACGCGGCCCACCTCACCTCGCGCTGCTGCACCCAGGCCAGCCCTCAGCTGCGCCGCGTTGTGCAGCACCATGCCATACGTGGTCAGCAGCACGCCGCCCCTGCCCGTTACGGCGCGCAGCGCAGCAGCCCGCTCGGCCTCGCTGCTGCCGTAGAAGCAGTGGCTGCGCGGGCCCATGCCGCACACCCGCAGCTCCTTCTCCCAGTGCGACAGCAGCGTCTTGGGCGCCACGATCATTGCACGCACCGCACCGCTGCTGCTGGCGCTGCTGCTGCTGCTGGTGGTGGCGAACGCGTTGCCGTGCCTGCTGCGCTGCAGCGCTCCTGCGAGGAAGGCGGAGCACTGCATGGTCTTGCCCAGGCCCATGTCATCAGCCAGGATGCCGCCCTTGCGCATCCTGCAAGCAGGCGCATGCAGGAGCAAGGGTTTACTCAGGACCGTCAAGCCAACACCAGCACTGCATGGTCGTGCCTGGGCTCATGTCCAGGATGCCCACCTTGCGCATCCTGCAAGCAGGCAGATCAGGTGGACAAAAGCGTTGTGGTAGGCACCACCCCACCACCAAGTGAGGGCCATGTGCACCAGCCATCCTGCCGCCCAGCACACCCTGCCAGCAGGCCGTGTGGTCCAGCAGTGCACAACAACCGCAGATGTACAGGTAGCAGGCTGTGGGAGGCTGCAAAGCACGATGTGCAGTCTGATGCACATGACAATGCTTGAGCCAACCCAGGAGGCAAAGTGCCGATGTTCCAGCACTGCTGTCTGTGCACATGCAGCTGCAGCCACAGTTGGTGGTGGAAGTTGACAGCATCCTGACGACTTGACTCGTGCAGGCAACAGGCCTCTTCCTCACTGCTGCCACTGCTGGCATGCCCCCTTGCGGGCAGATGCTGCCACCACTCCCACCTGTGCAACGACCACAGCCACTTCACGCCCTGCACCTGATGGGGATGCTGCCACCACTCCCACCTGTGCAACGACCACAGCCACTTCACGCCCTGCACCTGATGGGGATGCTGCCACCACTCCCACCTGTGCAACGACCACAGCCACTTTACGCCCTGCACCTGATGGGGATGCTGCCACCACTCCCACCTGTGCAACGACCACAGCCACTTCACGCCCTGCACCTGATGGGGATGCTGCCACCACTCCCACCTGTGCAACGACCACAGCCACTTCACGCCCTGCACCTGATGGGGATGCTGCCACCACTCCCACCTGTGCAACGACCACAGCCACTTCACGCCCTGCACCTGATGGGGATGCTGCCACCACTCCCACCTGTGCAACGACCACAGCCACTTCACGCCCTGCACCTGATGGGGATGCTGCCACCACTCCCACCTGTGCAACGACCACAGCCACTTCACGCCCTACACCTGATGGGGATGCTGCCACCACTCCCACCTGTGCAACGACTACAGCCACTTCACGCCCTGCACCTGATGGGGATGCTGCCACCACTCCCACCTGTGCAACGACCACAGCCACTTCACGCCCTGCACCTGATGGGGATGCTGCCACCACTCCCACCTGTGCAACGACCACAGCCACTTCACGCCCTGCACCTGATGGGGATGCTGCCACCACTCCCACCTGTGCAACGACCACAGCCACTTCACGCCCTGCACCTGATGGGGATGCTGCCACCACTCCCACCTGTGCAACGACCACAGCCACTTCACGCCCTGCACCTGATGGGGATGCTGCCACCACTCCCACCTGTGCAACGACCACAGCCACTTCACGCCCTGCACCTGATGGGATGCTGCCACCACTCCCACCTGTGCAACGACCACAGCCACTTCACGCCCTGCACCTGATGGGGATGCTGCCACCACTCCCACCTGTGCAACGACCACAGCCACTTCACGCCCTGCACCTGATGGGGATACAGCTTGCAGGCAACCTTGCCGTCAAGGCAGAAGCCCCCCTCCAGCACCAGCACACCGGCGGCTGCAGCCGCTGCTGCTGCACTGGACTGCTGCTGTGCTGCACCCTCCGCTTCCTCCCTGCCGCTATGATCATGTGCTGCGGCCAGTCTGCTGATGCTTGCTTGCGCATCATCCTCAGAACCACCACCGTCATCTGGGCTGGCAGCAGCAGCCTGAGGGCGTTGTACTGCCCTGCCGGCTGCTGCTGGCTGGACCGCTGCTGGCAGTGGCCTCCTGCTGTGCAGCACAGCTGCCAGCTGCTCATCATCGTCCTCACCGCTGCTGCTGTTGTTGCCACTGCTGGCATCATCTATCTCGTCTGTAGCATCAGCACTGCTTCCCTGATCAACATCACTTGCATCTTCTGCTGCGCTGTCACTCAGTCCTGCTGCTGCTGCTGCCTGCCTGTCGTTGCCTTCACTTGCGCCGCTGCTGGCAACACCGGAAGAGGCAACAGACGGGTCCTGAAACTGCTCGCGTTTGCTGCCATGGACTGTGACTGCATTACTCCTGCTGCTGCCTGCAGTAGCACCAGCAGTGCTGGGTGTGGGCTGCAGCCCTGTGCTGGCCTTGCTGCTGCCACTGCTTTGACTGCTGGATGAAAGGTCGAAGACCTTTAGCATCCCTGCAAGGTCATCTACGTCTTCATTGCCTTGCTGCTGAGTCGCGGACGCAGCAAGGTCTTGTCGGACCAAGCGGCTGCGTCCCTGTTTGCTGCTGCCAGCCTGGTTTGCTGCCGCTGCTGCTGCACTGAGTGTCTGCTGTGCTGAACCATCTGACTGCTGAGAGTCAGAGGCCGGCAGTTCCAGGGCTGCTGCATGTGCACTTGCGCTGTGTGGCCTGCAAGCAGCAGCATCAAGCCTGCGCTGGCGCTGTTCTGCCAGCTGCTGTATAAGCAGTGAGGTGCTCTGCTTATCCTCTGATTGGTGTTTTTGACGCCTGCTGCGGTCCATGAGTAGAGAAGATGTGGTATGCTCAGTGCACGCTGTACCAGCAGTTAATCTAGCAAGGTTCAGTGCAGTAGCACAGAGAAGTGGGCTCCTGTGCAGTTCTCATTGCTCCCAACGGTCCGATGCTGCTGCGGGCTTGCATGCATGCACAGCTTTGGATCAGCTATAAAAGCAGCATTCGCGTCAGGGAGTTGGTTAGCATGCTGACGGTGCAGTGAAGCGACACCGCGGTTTGAACTGGACAGGCGAATGACATGACGACCACGAAATTCCCGCTTCACAATCTCTCTGCGATTGCTGTGCTGTGTTCGTCAAGGATCTCCGTATATCAATCGCAGTTTGGTCGTGTGTACGGCTGATCTTTTTTCGCACTCGCCTTCTCTTCACCGGGATCCGCAGCTGCATGGCAACACAATTGAATCGTGCATTGCCCTTTACATTCGGCAATCCATCATCAGCGCGTCAGCACCAGCGGCAGCGGCTGCCTGCTGTTCGCCGGGCAGCAAACCCACAGCAGCAGCATGAGGCTGAAACAGCAGCACAACCGTCAGATGCTGGCAGGCCGTGCTGGCGCATAACAGAGCAGGGAGAGCTTTTGAGCGACGTTCATCACCTTGAGCAGTCATTCCTGCAGCCATCTGCTGCTCCCAGCCCCAAGCCTGCTGCAGCATTGCAGGATACAGCAGCACAAGTAGCAGCAGTAGCAGCCACCGGCGCAGTTGCAGCTGGAGCTGGAACAGCAGCTGCATCAGGCAATACCAGCAGCACCGGCTTGCGCCTGCAGCTGCGCAGTTCATACATCCGTCAGGCGTTGCCACTGCACAGAACAGTGCGCACAGCAGAGCAGAAGCTGGGTGCAGAGCTGCCAGCAGTTGGCTTTGCCATTCTGCTCATGGTGGCTGTCATCATGTATGATAGGGGGTGGAATAACGTGCTGGACCGCTTTGATGACTCTGTGCTGGGCGATGTGTGCTGCATGATAGGGGGTTTGGGCATGGTGTTTGGCGTGAAGCTGATGGGCTGGCAGCCCAAGGATTATTTCAACGTGTGATGCTTGTGATGCCTGCACTGTGCAAGTCCTGGAACTTGTTTGCATCATTTGAACAATGCATTGCACATTCCAGCAGGGTTATACATGCGTAGGGGCGGAGTTGCAACGGCGTTGCACACAGATGGGTTCAAAATGGTGTAGGGCGTGCATTATGTAAGCCTGGACTTTAATGCTAGGGTCCATCCGGCCAGCCAACATGGATTGTCCGGGGTGATTTTGGGCAAGCAGTGAACTTGATTTTCATCAATGCTTGTCGTTTGCACTGCTGCCATCTGCTTACAACGCCGGATGTGGGATTGCATGGTACCATCACTGGATAGCATGGGGCCTTCGCTGCAGCCGCGCATGTACCAGGAGGTGTGTGCCAGCGTCCACAGCAATTTTTTTCCCATCTGAGCAAAGCTCCATGGCTACTTGGGCAGAAGGTTGGTTCACAACTGTTCACACGCGCAACGTGTCGGTTGCAAGCACATGTTAGGTGTACAATGCGATGGTTCGCGAAGCTGTGTGCTTTTGTCAGGGTGTGGGTTTTGAGTGTCTTCTTTGAGCGTGAGTGCAAGCGTGTGCGTGAACCTTACCTGGAATGCATTGTTCCATCGCTGTGCCACAGAGTGGAGTGTTTTTGTGGTGGGTTGCGCTCTCGCTACCTTAGTGAGTCATCAGTGATGGCAGCTGTGCTGTTGGTGTCGGTGCACGCAGCATGCTGCTGCCAACCATCTGTTTGTAAGCTTGGACATTGTCCAGGTACCCAGAGCAGTGGTGCTGCATCCTGCGCTGCGCTCTGTACAGTTCTTCACTAAATGTGACATGCAAGGGTGCTGTGCGCCATACTTTGCTTCAACGGGCTCTCATTTGCCATGAGCCGCCTTGCTTTGATTATGCTTGCAGGCTGCAACCAACCTGCCACTAAAAAGTTACTCATTAGAAGTTCAGCCCGGGTGCTGATGGCTGTCCTGCTGTACCTGCTGTCAATGCTGATCACATATGTCAGCTGCAGCATTCTACACTGCTGGCAGCAGGCGACGCCAGCATTGCTTGCATGCGCAGTCTTGCATGACAGATTTGAGACTGTGACAAATTAGTGTGCTGGGGGTTATAGGGAGTTTGCTGGTGGAGGCGCACATGATTGTGATGTGCTACGCGGGGCAGAGCAGCATGTAGTACTGTTGTGGCCGCTCTGTGCATGCTCTTGTGAATGCACACAGCACCTCTTGCACAATGACAGTAACGCAAATAACATCCTTCCCTTACAGAAACTCCTTTGTAAGTGGGTGTGGCGTTCGCTGAAGGCTAATTGGGAGGTGTGGGTGGCCATGTTTTTGCGGCAGAGTGCCCTTCATGCACAACCATTGTATTGTTGCTGTTTGTCTTGATGACTTTGCGGTTAGAGCGCTGTTAGCATTGTGCCAAAGTTAGTTCGGCATGCAGGGCTGCAACTTGCCGATACGCTGCAACTTGCATCGAATGCGTTGTAACTACGGCTTGCTGGAGACCCAGGTTCAAATCCTGGTCCAACCGCCCGTGGCTGGGCATAAAAAGCAACTGGAATTGACGGACTTGCGCGGGTGGTTTCGATCGCCCAAACAACGAAGGAAAGACTGGGTACAACTACGATCACCTCATGAGCGGAGTAGCGGCAGCGCTCGCTGGGCTAGTGCCTGAGGTCAGGTTTCAATCCTGAAGATGTATTGTATTGTATTGTATTATCATGATCATCAGCCGATCAGATCTGATCTAGATTGCTTGCTTCACCCCTGCCTGGCAGGTCTGAGGCTCTCACTGCACACTTGTTGCAACACGTTGCACACAGCGCTTGCTTGTGGTTCGGTTGCAGCCATTTGTTTGGGTTGGCAGCAGACCTGTTCTCGGCGTTGTACTGCGCACGATGCATGCCAGCAGTGTACTGCCACGTACGTCAAAGTGAACGTCTCGTGCACCAGTCACCAGCGATGCCGTCCGTCCTTCAGCAATAGCATATCAGCTCTACTCGCTGCTTGTGGGTATACCGACCTTGCTACCAGCTCGACAACTGCCGAGGGTGACACACCATCTCCAAGAATGCGTCAAACGTGCTCAAGCATAGGAGTAACAAAGGGCATTTTGAAGGCTCTTTGCAACGGCATATACGCACATTGGCCCTGAAACTGCATCGTAAAGCTCCGTTGAACTCGTTGTCAGGCCCAGTGATCAACAGAAAGCACAGCCCATTTCCTGCAGTACAGCTGCTTCTTCGCACCATGTCTTGCATCACCTTCCGCCAGACCAGCATCAAGCAGGGCACTGCACGCTCAGCACCTCGCAGTGCTGTGCGCGTGATGGCAGTGCACCAGCCAAACAAGCCAGTGGCTGGGTTCGCTGCTGCTGCTGCTGCAGCTATGCTGCTGGTAAGTTAAACTGTCGCTGCAAGGAGTTCAGCAAGCAAACACGTTCCTT
>JACERP010001377.1:0-21650 GCA_014080715.1 Scenedesmus sp. NREL 46B-D3 | reverse complement strand
GCAGCGCTGCTGCTGTGCGTGCTTGCATTGCTGCTGCATGCGCTCTGGCATCCACCTGTCCCGCACCCCCCATGCTGACTGGTAAGCTGGCCACAGCTGCAGGAGGGCTATCCTTGCACTGCCTGATGTGTGACTCCCGCACGCTGCCCTGCCCTGTCACAAAAGATGTGACGAGGCGGTGTATCCTGGCCATGATATCTGCTGGCACTGGCACGAACTGCGCATGGTAAGTGAGGCAAGAAGCCATCACCTGCCTTGCCACTGCGCATCGCCCAGAATGTCAGTCCTGTCGCGCCACTGTCGCACACGCCATGTGATGGTCTTTTTTTTTTTTTTTTTTTTTTGGCAAAGCAGTGTTACATTGGCTCGACTAAGCAAACCGCAACCCTACTTCAAAAATTATCCAAGAGGGAATGGGGCAACCTGTTCTCACACCCACCCCACGACACTCTCCCCTTTGAGAGGTGCCGTCACAAGGTCATGCAGATAGCTCCGCGAAGAGCAGCCATTGAGGCATCCAGGACCCGACCCGACCAAGTGCCCAGTATCCACTATAACCACAGCCATCCATGGAGTGGCTGCAGTTTGCCACAGGTCATGACTTGCCACTGAAGGCGATGCCCACAACCTGGCTACTGATGATGTTTAGGAGGCGTGCTGTACATGTGACCAATCCTGATATGATATTAGGCAACACATCCATACTGAAAACATACAACACAAAACTAAGCAACAAACCATGCACATTCTTTCAACATGCGCGTGTGCAAATTATGACCACAGCTGTCCATAGATCAACCGCAGTCCGCAGCCAATTTTGAGTATCAGTTTGCAGCGACACCCAACGTCTGGCTGTGCCTTGCATATAATACCCATCGGTGCACATCGCACCATCAAAGCTTCTTAACCACAAATTAATCAGCCATGCTAGCAACACGTCCAGTGTGCGCCTATCCAATATATACCCACCGTCACAAAGAGGCACACACACATACACAGATACACACAGTACATGGGTATCACTATAACCACAGCTGTCGAAGGATCAGATGCAGTTTGCAAACACCCCCACACCTCATTACGGGCATCAATATTCACCATTCACATATTGCCCCGGCCCCACCTTGGCATCAGGGGCCCCATGCATATTCATACACCACACTTAAATTGTGCAAAGCAAGAGACCACCCACCTATTAACTCCGTATCATCCTTCCATACCTACACATCCCTTACAGGTCAGCTGTGCAGACTTTTGCTAACAAACGCCCGTCATAGCCCCAGCGCGATCGCCTGTATAACCCCCGCCACTTGCGCTGGAAGTCCGCATCGCCGATGACAGGCGACCGCCCCCCCAACCACGACAGTGAAATACCTGACCCTACCCGTATGTCTACTGCCACTCTATGCCACTCTCGCTGCAGTTGCTGCTGCAGCGCCGAACGAAACCTGCATGCTACAGCCTTAGCTGTGTATGATGCGCTGCTGCCCTGCACTGATGTAGCTGCTGCCGCACTGCTGCCGCTGCCATCCGCAGTGCTGTTGGTAGCTCCCCCATTGCTGCAACTGCTGCTGCGCACCACCCAAATGGACTCCAGCAGCAGTAGGCGCAGATACGTCCACATCAACTGCTTATCCTGCGGTGGCGCCCAGCTGCTAAAGTCATCCAGCAGCAGCAGGTTGCTGCTGATGGGGATGACAGCTCCCGGCTGCACTTGCTGCCACAGCTGCACGAACCACTGCCACACTGCTGCTGCCACTGGACACTCCACGAATAAGTGAGAGAGTGTCTCGAGTTGTGCTGCCTGCTGACACTGCTGCGCTGGGCATACAAACTGGCGTGCCGCTTGCCTGCCTGCTGACAGCATGCGACGCGCGCCACCTTCACTCCAGCATGCAGCAGCCGCCAGCCAAACTCCCTCAACTGCCGTGGCAACTGCTTGGCCCTGCGCGTTTGTACGCTGCTACCCACTTGTAGCTGCTGCCATCTGCCCTACCCATGTGCTGTGTCACAGGGTCCAGAAGATCATTGTGCGCTGGGCTGCTGATCAGCTGCTGATGTGCCTGTTGTGCTGCCGTTGCACAGTGACAGCTGCTGCTGCTGCTGCTGGCACGCTGCCTGGGCAGCTGTCGTGGGCTGGAAGGATCCATCCACGACGCATGGTATGCTGCCATGAGGGCTGCATCACTGAACATCTGACTGCTGCTGCCGGCTCCCTGGCTGTTACCTGGTGCGCTGCCTTGCTGCATCTGCTCAAACGTTCGCTTCAGAGATGCTTCCATCTCCTGCAAACCACCTTGCGGCGCCTCTGCGCCCAGGCGGTTACGCCACAGCCTCGGCCGCATGCCGATGCCAGGCACCCATCCCTCCCAGTGGTGCTGACTGCAATGGTGCTGCAGCAACCGCGGCGTTGCCACCTTTGGCTTAAACTGCAGCACCCCAACAGCGAATCCCAGGCCCCACACACTAGGGTCAACGTTTATATCAGACCAGGCACCAACCAAGAAGAAGGATGGCTTCTTGGGCTGCTGCTGTTGCTGCTGCTGCTGGAGGCGTTGCTGCTGTTGCCCTTGCTGCTGCTGCTGCTGCTGCTGCTGTTGCTGTTGCTGCTGGCGCTGCTGTGGCTGTTGCTGATGCCCCTGCTGCTGCTGCTGCCGCCGTTGCTGCTGCTGTTGTTCACGTTGCTGCTGCTGCTGTTGCTGCTGCTGCTGCTCAAGCAAGAAGGTAGGGTGTAGCACTGCTGCCGTATCGACAACGCAGCAAGGCACCACTGCAGGTCCTCGGTGTCCATGGGAGCTGCATCTGTCTCCTTCAAGCTGCCTTCCTGCGACACCTTGTACATCTTCACTTCTCCTGACACTGTGTGCTGCACAAACTGCTGCTGTGGATCTACCTGCCACACACTGGCAGTGCATGCTGCAGTGTGTGCCACCATGCAGGCGGTATCACAATACCATCTTGTGCTGGCTGTCCTGTCAACTGCTGCTGCACCTGACCCAGTGTTGTGCCTGCCACTCTTAGGCATGTCCGCAGGCAGGCTGCCCACAGCTGACAGCATGGTCTCCCACAGGTCTCTTGTACCAAGAGACGCTGTCACGTGCGGAACAGTTGCCTCACTCTCTCAATGGATCTTTTATGGAGCAAGTGCACAGTTATTTAGGTCAGCCCTTGTAACGTTCTTGCTTCAAAAAAAAAAAAAAAAAAAAAAAAAAAGGCACACACACATACACAGATACACACAGTACATGGTATCACTATAACCACAGCTGTCGAAGGATCAGATGCAGTTTGCAAACACCCCCACACCTCATTACGGGCATCAAAATTCACCCTTCACATATTGCCCTGGCCCACCTTGGCATCAGGGGCCCCATGCATTTTTTTTATTTTTTTTTTTTGAAGCAAGAACGTTACAAGGGCTGACCTAAATAACTGTGCACTTGCTCCATAAAAATTCACCATTTATGGTGTTTATGCCAGCAAAGCAGTCCCTTCTTTGGGTGGGCTGTGCTGGGTGGGTTCTTGGTTTAGGGTTTTGATCTGGCAGTGGCACTGCCACAGCTGGTGATTTATGCTTCGCTTACCGCAGGGCTCTTTATGTTCCTGTTTTGTCGCTTCGCGACAAACAGTCTGCCGCTTCGCGGCAGTGGTAGACGCTTCATTGGCTTCCGCTGAAGAGATGCAAGCTGAAATCACGGCACTCAAGAACGAAATTGCACGCTTGAGTACGCGTATAGAGGACAGAGCCTCTTCGAGTCGGGCGTTCTGAGCCTCCTGTTGTCGTGCCCCCTGCTAGCGCAACGTGATTCTGCCTTCTGCCGTTGGCGACATACCACACGTGAAGGATAACCCAGTTCCACGCTTGGCGAACGCTCCAATAACCCCTACGCTTTTAGATCTGGCGCATGGACCGGGGCTTCGTAGCCGTGAGTCAGGGGGCAGTGCATCCATGCAGTATGAGTACGCTGGTCAGCAAGTGCCTTCAGCTATCTAAAGGACGTAGTGGCAGAGCAGGAGCGCATCATCCCAGCAGTGCAGGACGACGCGCAGCGCAAGGCCTTCGCGGTCCTGCAAGTGCAGTTCAAAGGCGTGCTGGGACTGATGGAGAAGCGGCTGGATTATCTGAAGCTCTTTGGCGAGCACAGATCCAGTGAGCCGGGTCTGGTCGCAGCGGTGGAGAACGCGATTGCTGGCACAGCTGACCTGCCTGTCACTTCCAGTTCTGTGCTGGATGCCGTGGCGAGTTACAGGGACAAGAAGACCTCCACTGCATCAAGCAGGGGGCTTCTAATGACTACAACCTGTCAGGGCAGGGGCGCGGCAGCGGCCGTGGCCGTCGAGGCCGGCTGGGCCAGCAGCAGCAGCAGCAGGGGGGCAGGCACCCTTACAACACCCGCCATTCGTCGCAGGCTGCCGAGGGAGCAGCCGGTGGAGCACTAGGGGGTATGTGGAGAAGGTTGCAGGGTTTGGCAGAGCGGTGGGAGGCTTGGGTGCAGATCCTGAGCTTGTGCAGGCCTTGAGGCATGGGGTTGTTCCAGAGTTTGATCAGACGCCCCAGCCCTACGATTTCGGGGGGCTGTGGTTGCATGGTGGAGCAGTTGTCGTCGTGGGAGGCGCTGCGTGATCATTATCTGAGCATCGAGGCTATCAAGGTTGTTGACTCACTCGATTGGTGCAACTTTGCGTTTCTTGTGCCTAAGCAGTCAGGGGTTACAGGCTGGCGGTTGACTGTCGGCCTTGCAACTCATGGGCCAGAGTATCCCACTGTCTATGACCATCTGTACACCCTGCGTGAGGCTATCCAGCCCCACGATAGCATGAGTACGTTTGATTTGGCAGATGGCTACTTTCACATGTTCATTCACCCTGATTACCAAAAATACTTTGGGTTCAAGGTGCAGGGTGTGTGCTATCAGATGGTGGCACTACCGTTTGGCTGGAGTGGTTCACCAGCCTGGTTCATGAGGCTCAGTCGGCAGATTGGGCTTGGTTAGCAGATCCCCCTGCGCTGCCTGTGGAGGGGGGTATGGTCAGCAGTGCGCCAATTCGTCACCGCATTTTCCTTGATGATTTTCTGCTGCTGTTTGCCCCAGGCACCAACGGCCCAGGCGGGGTAGCATATGCGAAGGCACTGCTGACCTACTTGGGCTTGAAAGCTAACGAAAAGAAATCTTCCTGGGAGCTTGAGACTCGCAAGCTGCACTTGGGTCTATGGGTAGATACTGCAAGTGGTGTTTTCTCTATTCCGGATGACAGAATTAGTAAGATCAAAGCGTGTGCTCGTGCGGTGCTATCAGAGGTCAGCAGGTCAGCGCGCTGGGTACCTGCCCGGCTAGTAGCGCGGCTGGCGGGCCTGTCTGTTTGTGTTTCTCTTGCATTCAGTGGTGCTAAATTCTTTGCCCGTGAGCTGTATGCAGCATTGAAGGCAAAGGCAGCTGGGCTGACAAGGTGAAGCTCAGCAACCAGGCAGTGCGTGACGTGAAGTGCTGGCAGCCTTTCCTCGCCGCTGGAATGGCAGTTGTATTTGGCCCCCAACAGCGTCGCGTGTTGTGATCACGGATGCTTCAGATGAGGGTTGGGGCGCTATTGTGCAAGCAGGGTCCCAGGTTTTGCAGCGGCAGGGACGTTGGACCCCTGGCATGCGGCGCAAGCACATCATGGTCAGGGAGCTAGCAGCAGTTCGTTTGGCTTTGCGCGCTGCGCGGCCTTTGCTGGAGCAGCAGGTTGTGGAGTGTGTGATTGATAATTCGGCTGCTTACTATGGCATCAAGCACTGGGCCTCTGCAAGCATTGACCTCATGCGGGTGCTGCGCAAGATCTTTTGGTTGTGTGATCGACAGCACATCACGCTGCTACCCAGGCTGGTCAAGTCTGAGGCCAATCCAGCAGATTCTTTGTCGCGTTTCAAGAGTGATGCGGAATGGCTGCTGGATGCACGCGTGTTTAGGCAGCTGGAGGCTTGGTACGGGCCCCACAGTGTTGACCTCTTTGCAGCTGCTGACAATGCTAAGCTGCCTAGGTTCTACAGCATGTTGGGGAGCGACGGAGCATTAGGGGCAAATGCTTTGCAGCAGTCTTGGGAAGGGGAAAATGCATACTGTGCGCCCCCCTGGGCTTACATCGGCCGGGTGCTGAAGAAGCTGCACTGCATGAGGCACGTGGCTTGCACCCTGCTCGTGCCCGACTTCCCTTCGTCCGCCTGGTATCCTGTGCTGCTCTCCCGTGCTAAGTCTGTCCGCTGCCTGCCGCTGGGTGCAATGTTCAGGCGAGGGACCAGGGGTTTGATACGCGCTAAATGGCCGCTGCTGGCGGTGCGGCTGGAGGGCTAGCTGACAACAGTTTGTCTGGTGCTCAGGTGCTGGATTTGCTGAGTGAGCGGGCTAGGCCGCGGCGAGCAGCAGGTGCAGCGAGGTACAGCTGCGATGCGCGGGTTTCAGGCAGCCCATGGCTGCCATTGTGTGAGTGGGCAGTTGCCCGGTTGTATCCAGCAGCTGACGGTGCTGAGCATGGCGTGCTGCTCAGCGCGCTATGTCATGCGTTTGCAGATGGCACCTCGACTCAGTACATGTCCACGTTCCGTGTCTTTGCCGAGTTCTGCTGTGAGCATGATCCGGAGCTGCCGTGCTTGCCCGCTTCTCGCGAGGCAGTGCATTTGTTTGTGGCGAACCAGGCACACGCAGGTTCTGTAGGAACCGTTCGCTGGCCTGTATGGTGTCTGCCATCAACGGAGTGCACAACTTGCTGGGTCTTGCTGCGCCGGTTGTTACCAATGCGCAGCACAGGTTGTTCATGAGTGGCTTGGGACGTATTCTTGTACCAGCAGCCCCGGTGGTGGAGCGCCAGCCTGTTCTGGCTGGTATGATGGAACGTGCGTTGCTTGCGGTGGTGCCCTTGCATGCCAGCAGTGGGTCCGCCACTGCCCATGTGTCGCAGCTGCCGGTGGTCACAGTGCTGCTGGGCATGATGACCGGGCTGCGAGGGACTTCCCTGGCAAGTTTGACGGTTGGTGATCTGCAGGTCAGCAGCAGTAGCATTGTGCTGCGGGCGCAAGTGCTGAAGCGGCGGTTGCAGCCGCGTTCGTTTTCAGATTGGGTGATTCCCCTACACCTGGGTGCTGTGCGTGGCCCAAATGGGGGCGATTTCTGGCTCCGTGTCTTTAGGCTGCTGTATGAGCATTCCTTCGCGCGGCGCACTTGGGCGCCTGCCAGGCCGCTGTTGGCCCCTTTGGGGTCCCCACGGCGCCAGTTGAGCGAAACTTTTGTGGATGACCAAGTGTCCAGCTTTGTACAGCAGTACGGTGCTGTGAGTTCTGTGGCTGGGTTCACTTCTCATTCTCTGCGCATTGGCGCTGTGTCGGCTATGATGGCTACTGTGTGTCTCGTGAGACCGTTCGTGTCTGGCTGAAGTGGAAGTCTGCAGGCATGATTGATTTGTATGCTCGCGTTGTGCCTGGTGATGGTGCGGTTGCTGTACCAATGGATGGTGGCAGCGGGTGCGGGGATCACTCTGTACGTGTGACGCGTTCTTGCGTGCGTGTTTGGGGTGGTTGCCGTAACTTTTATTACTGCTACAGCGCAGCATAAATTCACCATTTATGGTGTTTATGCCAGCAAAGCAGTCCCTTCTTTGGGTGGGCTGTGCTGGGTGGGTTCTTGGTTTAGGGTTTTGATCTGGCAGTGGCACTGCCACAGCTGGTGATTTATGCTTCGCTTACCGCAGGGCTCTTTATGTTCCTGTTTTGTCGCTTCGCGACACCCGCCCTTCCCACCCGTTCCTGTTTTGTCTTGTTGCCTTCGGGTTGACCTTGCTGGAGGGTTCCAGCTGCGTTGCGTCTACCAATGTAACAATGTAACTTTATTACTGCTACAGCGCAGCATAAAGATCCATTGAGAGAGTGAGGCAACCTGTTCCGCACTCACCCCACAGGTCTCTTGTACCAAGAGACGCTGTCACACGATTTTTTTTTTTTTTTTTTTTTGAAGCAAGAACGTTACAAGGGCTGACCTAAATAACTGTGCACTTGCTCCATAAAAAGATCCATTGAGAGAGTGAGGCAACCTGTTCCGCACTCACCCCACAGGTCTCTTGTACCAAGAGACCTGTCACACGATCATGCAGACAGCCCCGTGCGGGGCAGCCCCGAAAGGCATCCAGGACCTGACCGAGTGCCCAGACTCCACTAAAATCACAGTCACGCAATGACGTCCTGTGATGTGTGACAGCGCATGTTGAAAGAATGTGCATGGTTTGTTGCTTAGTTTTGTGTTGTATGTTTTCAGTATGGATGTGTTGCCTAATATCATATCAGGATTGGTCACATGTACAGCACGCCTCCTAAACATCATCAGTAGCCAGGTTGTGGGCATCGCCTTCAGTGGCAAGTCATGACCTGTGGCAAACTGCAGCCACTCCATGGATGGCTGTGGTTATAGTGGATACTGGGCACTTGGTCGGGTCGGGTCCTGGATGCCTCAATGGCTGCTCTTCGCGGAGCTATCTGCATGACCTTGTGACGGCACCTCTCAAAGGGGAGAGTGTCGTGGGGTGGGTGTGAGAACAGGTTGCCCCATTCCCTCTTGGATAATTTTTGAAGTAGGGTTGCGGTTTGCTTAGTCGAGCCAATGTAACACTGCTTTGCCATAAAAAAAAAAAAAAAAAAATTTGGGACAGACCAGCAACAGCAGTTGACAGGACAGCCAGCACAAGATGGTATTGTGATACCGCCTGCATGGTGGCACACACTGCAGCATGGCACTGCCAGTGTGTGGCAGGTAGATCGCGCTGGGGCTATGACGGGCGTTTGTTAGCAAAAGTCTGCACAGCTGACCTGTAAGGGATGTGTAGGTATGGAAGGATGATACGGAGTTAATAGGTGGGTGGTCTCTTGCTTTGCACAATTTAAGTGTGGTGTATGAATATGCATGGGGCCCCTGATGCCAAGGTGGGGCCGGGGCAATATGTGAATGGTGAATATTGATGCCCGTAATGAGGTGTGGGGGTGTTTGCAAACTGCATCTGATCCTTCGACAGCTGTGGTTATAGTGATACCCATGTACTGTGTGTTTTTTTTTTTTTTTTTTTTTTTTTTGGCAAAGCAGTGTTACATTGGCTCGACTAAGCAAACCGCAACCCTACTTCAAAAATTATCCAAGAGGGAATGTACTGTGTGTTTCTGTGTATGTGTGTGTGCCTCTTTTTGACGGTGGGTATATATTGGATAGGCGCACACTGGACGTGTTGCTAGCATGGCTGATTAATTTGTGGTTAAGAAGCTTTGATGGTGCGCTGTGCACCGATGGGTATTATATGCAAGGCACAGCCAGACATTGGGTGTCGCTGCAAACTGATACTCAAAATTGGCTGCGGACTGCGGTTGATATATGGACAGCTGTGGTCATAATTTGCACACGCGCATGTTGAAAGAATGTGCATGGTTTGTTGCTTAGTTTTGTGTTGTATGTTTTCAGTATGGATGTGTTGCCTAATATCATATCAGGATTGGTCACATGTACAGCACGCCTCCTAAACATCATCAGTAGCCAGGTTGTGGGCATCGCCTTCAGTGGCAAGTCATGACCTGTGGCAAACTGCAGCCACTCCATGGATGGCTGTGGTTATAGTGGATACTGGGCACTTGGTCGGGTCGGGTCCTGGATGCCTCAATGGCTGCTCTTCGCGGAGCTATCTGCATGACCTTGTGACGGCACCTCTCAAAGGGGAGAGTGTCGTGGGGTGGGTGTGAGAACAGGTTGCCCCATTCCCTCTTGGATAATATTTGAAGTAGGGTTGCGGTTTGCTTAGTCGAGCCAATGTAACACTGCTTTGCCGCAAAAAAAAAAAAAAAAAAAAAAAAAAAATAACAGACGCTACAGCCACAGCTCATGCTGCAGCAGCGGCGGCTGCAGCAGCGGCTGCAGCAGCAGCAGGCAGCAGGCGAGCTCAGGGGCAGCCAGCAGCAGCAAATCATGCCACGTCAGCCGGCAGGATTGACTATGTCTTCTTGTCAGCGGACCTGGTTGAGGAGGGCTGGCTGCAGAAGGCCACACAGCACAGGAGGCAGCCCTCAGATCACCGCCCTGTGGTTGTCAAGCTGCGGCCGCCTGGCATGCCGCTCCTTGGACAGCGCAGGTGGTGCTTCCCCACCTCTGCTCTGGGTGGCGCAGCTTTTGTCTCAGCTATGCGGGAGAGCCTGTCAGCAGCTGTGGAGCAGCAGCAGCAGCAGCGGCCGCGCAACAACCCAGCAGCTGAGTTTGAGCACCTTAAGCAACATGCTGTGACTGCCACCGCAGTCATAATGCAGCGACAGAAGCTGCAGCAGCAGGCCGAACTTAGGCGGCTGCGCAGGGCGGTGGCAACAGCAGCATGGCAGCAGCGCCAGCACAGCAATGGGCAGACGCAAACCAACCTTCAGCACGCAGAAGAGCAATTGCTGGATTATGAAGTGCAGCAACGCCAGCAGCAGCAGGAGAAGACTGATGCGCTGTACGAGCTGTACGCTGATGGCCCGTCTAGCTTTTGGGGAGCGAGGCTAGGGCAGGCCGTGCCGGAGCCGCAGTATATCAGCGCTGTGGCTGCAGCAGATGGCAGCACAGTGTCCACTGGCAGCAGCGAGGGCGCGGCAGCAGCAGGCAGCCTGCTTGCAGACTTTTATGACCCTGCAGAAGGCGGGCTGTTCTCGCGACACCCCACCGACCCACAGCAGCAGCAGGAGCTGCTTGCGTGTGTGGATAAGCAGCTTTCTCCGGAGCAGCAGCAGCAATGCCTGGGCCCTGCAGGCGACGGCACCATCACCTTGGAGGAGGCGACAGCGGCACTCAACAGCATGCCTAGAGGGAAGGTGCCAGGCAGCGATGGGCTCACATATGAGTTCTACAGCGCATTCTGGGAGCAGCTAGGACCAGCTTTTGTGGCAGCATGCAACTTCCTGTTTGGTCAGGAGGGGGCGCTGCTGTCTCTGCATCAGCGCCTTGGGCTCATCACCCTGCTGTTCAAGGGTGGCGGTAAGCCAAGGGACCAGGCTGCCAGCTACCGCCCCATCACGCTGATGAACTGTGATGTGAAGATTCTGGCGAAGGTGGTGGTGCTGCGGGCGGCGCCAGTGCTGGACAGCGTCGTGGACAACACTCAGACAGCGTTTGTTCCAGGCAGGGACATTGCCGACAATGTGCTGCTGCACCTGGAGGAAGTTGACTTCCTCAGGACGCAGCAGCAGCCCGGCTGCATTTTGTTTCTGGACTTTGAGAAGGCCTATGACAGGCTAGACAGGGACTGGCTGATGAAGTGCATGGCAGCAATGCAGTTCCCGCCAGGCATGCGTAGGTGGGTACAGCTGCTGCTGGCGGGCACGCAGGGTCGCATCGTGTTCAACGGCGGCCACCTCAGCAGGGTGTTTGCATCCCATCTGGCTGCGCGCAGGGCAGCCCACTCAGCCCGCTGCTGTATGTGCTAGCAGCGCAGCCGCTGGCGGCCAAATGCAGAGCGCTGCAAGCAGCAGGGGAAGTGGACAGCATCAGCATGCCCGATGGCTCAGCAGCGCCCTGCAGCATGCAGCATGCAGACGACACCACCCTGCACGCCGCCAGCGGGCAAGGCGTTGCTGTGCTGGTGAGGAAAGCAGTACAGCCGTTTTGTGCAGCGAGTGGCGCCAAGCTGGGAATCAGCAAGTGCCAGGGCATGGAAGTAGGCACGCAGCAGCCGTTCGTAGGGGTGGATCCAGCCACGCAGATACCGTTCCATGATACAGCACTGCACCCAATCAGGCACCTGGGTCTGCTGCTGTCAGCAGCAGGCGCAGAGCCGCATGCAGCAGCGCTGTACACGCAGCGCCTGCAAACCATCACATACCGGGTGCGGCAGTGGGCACGGCAGAATCTCAGCTATTTGGGGCGCTGCGTTGCCCCATTCCTTCGTGGATAATTTTTGAAGTAGGGTTGCGGTTTGCTTAGTCGAGCCAATGTAACACTGCTTTGCCAAAAAAAAAAAAAAAAAAAAAAAAAAAATTTGGGGCGCTGCGCAGTTGCGCAGCAGATGATGGCATCTTGCATCACCTATCATGCGCAGTTCGTGCCAGTCCCAGCAGATATCATGGCCAGGATGCACCGCCGCCTCTTAGGGTTTGTGACAGAGCAGGGCTGCGCTCGAGAAGCCAACATCCGGCAGTGGAATGAAAGCCCTCCGGCAGCAGTGGCCAGCCTGCCTTTCAGCATGGGCGGAATGCGGCAGGTTGATGTCAGGGCGCACGCCACAGCAATGCAGGCACGCACAGCAGCAGCATTGTTGTCGCCGCGACGAGCCCCATGGAAGGCCTTCATGCGGGCCAACCTGCGCCATGCACTGCCAGGACTAGGGGAGGCAGCGTTGGTGCAGCGATCAAGGGCGCCGCTGCAGGCTGCCGCCAGGGGCGGCAGGCTGCCGCTGCGCCTATCAGCATACATAGAGGCGCTGCAAAGCGTGGGCATTCACAGGCACGTGGAGCACAGCGCCATGACCCGCCAGCAGATCCAGCTTGAGCTGCTAGTGGGGAACCACAGCGTGGGCAGCAGCTCAGATGGGCAGATGTTGGCAGCAGCCGGCACCCTCCCTGCTCAGCTGCGCCACGGCGCAGGCACCACACTGGGGCAGGTGCAGCAGCAGCTAACTGGACAGCCGCAGCAAGATGGCATAGTGCTGCCGCCGACATGGCTGCGCACTCTGCGGGAGGGCAGCACAGGTGCATGGCAGACCGATACGCAGCAGCAGTGGGCACAACAGTTGCAGCAAGATGGCACCACCAAGTGCTACAAGGTGCAGCAGAATGGCAGCTTGAAGGCCACGATAGCTGTCCCAATGGACACAGCAGCCCTCCAATGGGCGCCATGTTGTGTGGTAGATGTAACAGCAGTGCCGCACCCTGCATTTCAGCGGCAACAACAGCAGCGGCAGCAGCGACAGCAGCAGCAGCGGCAGCAGCCAGCAGCACGGCAACAGCGGCAGCCAAGACAGCAACAACAGCAGGAACATCAGCAGCAGCAGCTGCAGCAGCCAGCAGCATGGCAACAGCAGCAGCCGCGACAGCAGCAACAGCAGGAACAGCAGCAGCAGCAGCAGCAGCAGCAGCAGCAGCAGCACCAGGGACAGCAACAGCAACAGCAGCAGCAGCAGCAGCAGCAGCACCGGGGACAGCAACAGCAACAGCAGCAGCAGCAGCAGCAATCGCGAAGCACGCCGTCATGGTACCTGGTGGGTGCTTGGGCAGACATTCGCGTAGATCCCAGTGTATGGGGGATGGGGTTTGCTGTCAGCTTGCTGCAGTTCACGCCAAAGGTGGCAACATGCAGGCTGCTGCAGGAGCAGTGCAGTCGGCAGTGCAAAGAGGGATGGGAATCAGGTGTCGGCATGCGCCCGCGCCTGTGGCGCAACCGCCTGGGTGCTGAGGCGCCACAGGACGGCTTGCAGGAGATGGAGGCAGCTCAGAAACGGTCCTTCCAGCAAATGCAGCAAAGTAGCGAGGCGCCTGGCAATCGCAGCAGCAGCAGCAGTGACAGCCAGCGGTTTAGCGATGCAGCTATGATGGCAGCTTACCATGCGTCCTGGATGGATCCGTCCAGGGAGCGGGAGCTGCCAAGACAGCGCGCAGCAACAGCAGCAGCAGTAGTCACGGCTCAGCGGCAGCAACAGGAGCAGCAACAGCAGCGCATCAGCTGCCCAGCACACAATGATCTACTGGACCCGATCACTCAATCCCTGGGTGCTGTCAATGCCAGGCAGCACCGCTGGGTGGCGAGTTATCAGCGGCTGAAAGACACCCAGCTGCCGAGGCGGCTGCGAGTGTTTGGCTGGCGGCTTCTGCATGCAGGAGTGAAGGTAGGCGCACGGCGCATGCTGGCATCCGGCAGGCGCGCGCCGGCTCACTTTACCTGCCCAGCACAGCAGTGTCAGCAGCCGCAGCAACTGGAGACCCTCACCCACTTGTTAGTGGAGTGCCCTGTAGCTGCAGCAGCATGGCAGTGGTACGCGCAACAGGTGTGGCAGCGTGTGCAGCCCGGAGCAGCGGTCCCTGTTAATAACAGCCGTCTGCTGCTGCTGGATGACTTCAGTGTGTGGGCGCCGCCAGCTGGGCAGCAGCAGATGTGGACGCAGCTGCGTCTGCTGCTGCTGGAATCCATTTGGGTGGTGCGCTGCAGCAGCATCAGGGCTGGCGCGACTGTGGCCAGTGCAGATGCCAGAGATGGCAGCGGCAGCCACAATGCAGGCAGCAATTCGCAATCTCAGAGCCACAACAACAGCGATGCGGAGGACAGCAGCAGCAGCAGCAGCAGCAGCAGCATGGACAGCCAACGGAGGGCAGCAGCAGCGCATCATACACAGCTAAGGCTGTAGCATGCAGGTTTCGTTCGGCGCTGCAGCAGCAACTGCAGCGAGAGTGGCATAGAGTGGCAGTAGACATACGGGTAGGGTCAGGTATTTCACTGTCGTGGTTGGGGGGGCGGTCGCCTGTCATCGGCGATGCGGACTTCCAGCGCAAGTGGCGGGGGTTATACAGGCGATCGCGCTGGGGCTATGACGGGCGTTTGTTAGCAAAAGTCTGCACAGCTGACCTGTAAGGGATGTGTAGGTATGGAAGGATGATACGGAGTTAATAGGTGGGTGGTCTCTTGCTTTGCACAATTTAAGTGTGGTGTATGAATATGCATGGGGCCCCTGATGCCAAGGTGGGGCCGGGGCAATATGTGAATGGTGAATATTGATGCCCGTAATGAGGTGTGGGGGTGTTTGCAAACTGCATCTGATCCTTCGACAGCTGTGGTTATAGTGATACCCATGTACTGTGTGTATCTGTGTATGTGTGTGTGCCTCTTTGTGACGGTGGGTATATATTGGATAGGCGCACACTGGACGTGTTGCTAGCATGGCTGATTAATTTGTGGTTAAGAAGCTTTGATGGTGCGATGTGCACCGATGGGTATTATATGCAAGGCACAGCCAGACGTTGGGTGTCGCTGCAAACTGATACTCAAAATTGGCTGCGGACTGCGGTTGATCTATGGACAGCTGTGGTCACAGACCGTGACTGGCCCTTGAAACAAAAGCTGTCCATAATGTAACTGTCAGCTATCAATGCATGGTGCACACCTCTAAAAGCTGCACTTTACAGGCAGCATTACGACACACACACAAGACGCCTATTTATAGGTGACGGATTGTCGACACAGACAATCACCCCCTGACTATTCATAGACTCTCCACTTCATGCAAAGCACATCCTGCTATTGACCGAACATACACCTATGAGATATGCGGCATTCTGTAGAAAGTGACACCAACACAGACACACAAAACCACACACACAAACTTATCTGCACATGCCTGCACACATCATCGTACTCTGCTACCCACACGCATGCATACATAACGTAACCCAGCCATCAACTTTGCCTTTGCCACACTATTTTGCAACACATCACAACGAGGAACGACAGCCACTACTCCAACGGACCCGTGCCCAATCCATCCCTCACATGCCAGCCGCGCTGGCCCGCACCTTGATGCGACCATTTGCGCCCATCCTATACAGTGCTCCCCACTTCTGCTCAAAGTCAACAAGTTTGATCTCAGGCGACCTGCCCTGCAGCCATGCAAACGGTATCCCACAACCTATCCTAACATCTACTTCCACCCTATCCCACTCCCTCTGAATTTGCTGCCGCAGCTCTGCCAGAAACCTGCACGCCACAGCCTTAGCAGCGTATGATGAGCTGCCCGGTTCGCCAGCTGTACCCCGTTGGCTGTCCATGCTGCTGCTGCTGCTGCTGCTGCTGCTGCTGCTGCTGCTGCTGCTGCTGCTGCTGCTGTTGCTGTTGCTGCTGGCGCTGCTGTGGCTGTTGCTGATGCCCCTGCTGCTGCTGCTGCCGCCGTTGCTGCTGTTGTTGTTCACGTTGCTGCTGCTGCTGTTGCTGCTGCTGCTGCTCAAGCAAGAAGGTAGGGTGTAGCACTGCTGCCGTATCGACAACGCAGCAAGGCACCCACTGCAGGTCCTCGGTGTCCATGGGAGCTGCATCTGTCTCCTTCAAGCTGCCTTCCTGCGACACCTTGTACATCTTCACTTCTCCTGACACTGTGTGCTGCACAAACTGCTGCTGTGGATCTACCTGCCACACACTGGCAGTGCCATGCTGCAGTGTGTGCCACCATGCAGGCGGTATCACAATACCATCTTGTGCTGGCTGTCCTGTCAACTGCTGCTGCACCTGACCCAGTGTTGTGCCTGCACTCTTAGGCATGTCCGCAGGCAGGCTGCCCACAGCTGACAGCATGGCCCCATCAGTGCAGCTGCCCACACTGTGGTTGCCCACCAGCAGTTCTAGTTGTATCTGCTGGCGGCTCATGGTGTCATGCGCCACATGCCTGTGGATTCCAACCCGCTGGAAGGCCTCCACATATGCTGCATGCCGCTGCTGTAACCTGCCCTGCCTCACTGCCGTCTGCAGCGGCACCTTGGACTGCTGCACCAGCACTGCTTCCCCAAGGCCAGGCAATGCGCGCTGCAAATTGGCCCTCATAAAGGGCTTCCATGCAGCGCGCCTGGGATGCAGCAGCGCTGCTGCTGTGCGTGCTTGCATTGCTGCTGCATGCGCTCTGGCATCCACCTGTCCCGCACCCCCCATGCTGACTGGTAAGCTGGCCACAGCTGCAGGAGGGCTATCCTTGCACTGCCTGATGTGTGCCTCCCGCACGCTGCCCTGCCCTGTCACAAAAGCTGTGACGCGGCGGTGTATCCTGGCCATGATATCTGCTGGCACTGGCACGAACTGCGCATGGTAAGTGAGGCAAGAAGCCATCACCTGCCTTGCCACTGCGCATCGCCCCAGATATGTCAGGTCCTGTCGCGCCCACTGTCGCACACGCCATGTGATGGTCTGCAGTCGCTGCGTGAACAGCGCCGCCGCATGCGGCTCTGTCCCTGCTGCTGACAGCAGGATGCCCAGATGCCTGATGGGCTGCTGTGCTGTATCCGGGAACGGAATGCCGGTGTCAGGGTCAACACCAACAAACGGCTGCTGCGTGCCCACCTCCAGGCCCTGACACTTGCTGACATTTAGCTTCGCCCCACTGGCTGCACAAAAAGGCTGCACTGCTCTCCTGACCAGTACACTGGCACCCTGCCTGCTAGCCGCATGCAACGTGGTATCGTCAGCATGCTGCATGCTGCAGGGTGACGCTGCTCCATCTGGCCTGCTGATGCTGTCCACCTGTCCTGCTGCCTGCAAAGCTCTGCACCTGGCTGCTAGCGGCTGCGCTGCGATGACATACAGCAGCGGGCTGAGGGGGCTGCCCTGTGCGCACCCAGATGGTATGTCAAATGCCCTGCTGAGATGACCGCCATTGAACACAATTTGCCCCTGCGTGCCTGCCAGCAGCAGCTGCACCCACCTAAGCATGCTAGGCGGGAATTGCATGGCTGTCATGCACTGCTGCAGCCAATCCCTGTCCAGCCTGTCATACGCTTTCTCGAAATCAAGAAACAGAATGCAGCCTGGCTGCTGCGCTGACCTTAGGTAATCTATCGCTTCCAGGTGCAACAGCACATTGTCTGCGATGTCCCTGCCAGGCACGAATGCAGTCTGTGTGCTGTCCACTACGCTGCCCAGGACTGGCCCTATCCGCTGCACCACCAGCTTGGCGAGGATTTTTTTTTTTTTTTTTTTTTTTTTTGGCAAAGCAGTGTTACATTGGCTCGACTAAGCAAACCGCAACCCTACTTCAAAAATTATCCAAGAGGGAATGGGGCAACCTGTTCTCACACCCACCCCACGACACTCTCCCCTTTGAGAGGTGCCGTCACAAGGTCATGCAAATAGCTCCGCGAAGAGCAGCCATTGAGGCATCCAGGACCCGACCCGACCAAGTGCCCAGTATCCACTATAACCACAGCCATCCATGGAGTGGCTGCAGTTTGCCACAGGTCATGCCTTGCCACTGAAGGCGATGCCCACAACCTGGCTACTGATGATGTTTAGGAGGCGTGCTGTACATGTGACCAATCCTGATATGATATTAGGCAACACATCCATACTGAAAACATACAACACAAAACTAAGCAACAAACCATGCACATTCTTTCAACATGCGCGTGTGCAAATTATGACCACAGCTGTCCATAGATCAACCGCAGTCCGCAGCCAATTTTGAGTATCAGTTTGCAGCGACACCCAACGTCTGGCTGTGCCTTGCATATAATACCCATCGGTGCACATCGCACCATCAAAGCTTCTTAACCACAAATTAATCAGCCATGCTAGCAACACGTCCAGTGTGCGCCTATCCAATATATACCCACCGTCACAAAGAGGCACACACACATACACAGATACACACAGTACATGGGTATCACTATAACCACAGCTGTCGAAGGATCAGATGCAGTTTGCAAACACCCCCACACCTCATTACGGGCATCAATATTCACCATTCACATATTGCCCCGGCCCCACCTTGGCATCAGGGGCCCCATGCATATTCATACACCACACTTAAATTGTGCAAAGCAAGAGACCACCCACCTATTAACTCCGTATCATCCTTCCATACCTACACATCCCTTACAGGTCAGCTGTGCAGACTTTTGCTAACAAACGCCCGTCATAGCCCCAGCGCGATCGCCTGTATAACCCCCGCCACTTGCGCTGGAAGTCCGCATCGCCGATGACAGGCGACCGCCCCCCCAACCACGACAGTGAAATACCTGACCCTACCCGTATGTCTACTGCCACTCTATGCCACTCTCGCTGCAGTTGCTGCTGCAGCGCCGAACGAAACCTGCATGCTACAGCCTTAGCTGTGTATGATGCGCTGCTGCTGCCCTGCACTGATGTAGCTGCTGCCGCACTGCTGCCGCTGCCATCCGCAGTGCTGTTGGTAGCTCCCCCATTGCTGCAACTGCTGCTGCGCACCACCCAAATGGACTCCAGCAGCAGTAGGCGCAGATACGTCCATATCAACTGCTTATCCTGCGGTGGCGCCCAGCTGCTAAAGTCATCCAGCAGCAGCAGGTTGCTGCTGATGGGGATGACAGCTCCCGGCTGCACTTGCTGCCACAGCTGCACGAACCACTGCCACACTGCTGCTGCCACTGGACACTCCACGAATAAGTGAGAGAGTGTCTCGAGTTGTGCTGCCTGCTGACACTGCTGCGCTGGGCATACAAACTGGCGTGCCGCTTGCCTGCCTGCTGACAGCATGCGACGCGCCCACCTTCACTCCAGCATGCAGCAGCCGCCAGCCAAACTCCCTCAACTGCCGTGGCAACTGCTTGAGCCCTGCGCGTTTGTACGCTGCTACCCACTTGTAGCTGCTGCCATCTGCCCTACCCATGTGCTGTGTCACAGGGTCCAGAAGATCATTGTGCGCTGGGCTGCTGATCAGCTGCTGATGTGCCTGTTGTTGCTGCCGTTGCACAGTGACAGCTGCTGCTGCTGCTGCTGCACGCTGCCTGGGCAGCTGTCGTGGGCTGGAAGGATCCATCCACGACGCATGGTATGCTGCCATGAGGGCTGCATCACTGAACATCTGACTGCTGCTGCCGGCTCCCTGGCTGTTACCTGGTGCGCTGCCTTGCTGCATCTGCTCAAACGTTCGCTTCAGAGATGCTTCCATCTCCTGCAAACCACCTTGCGGCGCCTCTGCGCCCAGGCGGTTACGCCACAGCCTCGGCCGCATGCCGATGCCAGGCACCCATCCCTCCCAGTGGTGCTGACTGCAATGGTGCTGCAGCAACCGCGGCGTTGCCACCTTTGGCTTAAACTGCAGCACCCCAACAGCGAATCCCAGGCCCCACACACTAGGGTCAACGTTTATATCAGACCAGGCACCAACCAAGAAGAAGGATTGTTTTTTTTTTTTTTTTTTTGGCAAAGCAGTGTTACATTGGCTCGACTAAGCAAACCGCAACCCTACTTCAAAAATTATCCAAGAGGGAATGGGGCAACCTGTTCTCACACCCACCCCACGACACTCTCCCCTTTGAGAGGTGCCGTCACAAGGTCATGCAGATAGCTCCGCGAAGAGCAGCCATTGAGGCATCCAGGACCCGACCCGACCAAGTGCCCAGTATCCACTATAACCACAGCCATCCATGGAGTGGCTGCAGTTTGCCACAGGTCATGACTTGCCACTGAAGGCGATGCCCACAACCTGGCTACTGATGATGTTTAGGAGGCGTGCTGTACATGTGACCAATCCTGATATGATATTAGGCAACACATCCATACTGATAAGATACAACACAAAACTAAGCAACAAACCATGCACATTCTTTCAACATGCGCGTGTGCAAATTATGACCACAGCTGTCCATAGATCAACCGCAGTCCGCAGCCAATTTTGAGTATCAGTTTGCAGCGACACCCAACGTCTGGCTGAAGAAGAAGGATGGCTTCTTGGGCTGCTGCTGTTGCTGCTGCTGCTGGAGGCGTTGCTGCTGTTGCCCTTGCTGCTGCTGCTGCTGCTGCTGCTGCTGCTGCTGCTGTTGCTGTTGCTGCTGGCGCTGCTGTGGCTGTTGCTGATGCCCCTGCTGCTGCTGCTGCCGCCGTTGCTGCTGCTGTTGTTCACGTTGCTGCTGCTGCTGTTGCTGCTGCTGCTGCTCAAGCAAGAAGGTAGGGTGTAGCACTGCTGCCGTATCGACAACGCAGCAAGGCACCCACTGCAGGTCCTCGGTGTCCATGGGAGCTGCATCTGTCTCCTTCAAGCTGCCTTCCTGCGACACCTTGTACATCTTCACTTCTCCTGACACTGTGTGCTGCACAAACTGCTGCTGTGGATCTACCTGCCACACACTGGCAGTGCCATGCTGCAGTGTGTGCCACCATGCAGGCGGTATCACAATACCATCTTGTGCTGGCTGTCCTGTCAACTGCTGCTGCACCTGACCCAGTGTTGTGCCTGCACTCTTAGGCATGTCCGCAGGCAGGCTGCCCACAGCTGACAGCATGGCCCCATCAGTGCAGCTGCCCACACTGTGGTTGCCCACCAGCAGTTCTAGTTGTATCTGCTGGCGGCTCATGGTGTCATGCGCCACATGCCTGTGCATTCCAACCCGCTGGAAGGCCTCCACATATTTTTTTTTTTTTTTTTTTTTTTTGGCAAAGCAGTGTTACATTGGCTCGACTAAGCAAACCGCAACCCTACTTCAAAAATTATCCAAGAGGGAATGGGGCAACCTGTTCTCACACCCACCCCACGACACTCCCCTTTGAGAGGTGCCGTCACAAGGTCATGCAGATAGCTCCGCGAAGAGCAGCCATTGAGGCATCCAGGACCCGACCCGACCAAGTGCCCAGTATCCACTATAACCACAGCCATCCATGGAGTGGCTGCAGTTTGCCACAGGTCATGACTTGCCACTGAAGGCGATGCCCACAACCTGGCTACTGATGATGTTTAGGAGGCGTGCTGTACATGTGACCAATCCTGATATGATATTAGGCAACACATCCATACTGAAAACATACCGGCCTCCACATATGCTGCATGCCGCTGCTGTAACCTGCCCTGCCTCACTGCCGTCTGCAGCGGCACCTTGGACTGCTGCACCAGCACTGCTTCCCCAAGGCCAGGCAATGCGCGCTGCAAATTGGCCCTCATAAAGGGCTTCCATGCAGCGCGCCTGGGATGCA
>JACERP010001376.1:0-21666 GCA_014080715.1 Scenedesmus sp. NREL 46B-D3 | reverse complement strand
TTGAGCCTGTGTACCCTGGGGCGCCCATGCTGCTGGTACAGGTGGGTCCAACCAGAACAAGGGTGAAGCAGCAGCTGTGCCAGTGATGCTATGTTACATGTTATTTTTTGTGTTACATCAAGAAGACAGCAAGCTACTGCAGCAGTAGTGTGACATGTTTGTGCTTTGCATCAGGTATATACTATCATGCAAACTGAAGAGAAATTCATGTTGTCCACACTTGGCCGTGGGGCTGCTGTCCTGTGCTCTCTCCTCACTGACCTGCTACACCGTCTACTGTTCTGCGCCGCACCATGACTGCACCAGGCGTGCTTCCTGGCCCTCTCACAGAAGCGTCGCCACCACCAGACAGATCAGCACTTTGAGGAAGAGTGCAAGATCAAGCACACGCTTGATTACCCTCCAGGCAACTCCTACCCCAGCAGCCTTTACATGATCAGGAAGTTGTTAGGCTGCCGAGAGGTACACGAGGTGGAGCAGCACGTGTGCGTCAACGACTGCTGCAAGTTCAACAAGCTGAAGCCCAACCAGTACAGAGGTGCTCTCCGTCAGAAGTGCCCAGTCTGCAAGGAACTTCGGTTTGACACCAAGATGACGGACCGGGGAGACCGAATTATACCACGCAAAGGTGCGCGCATGGGCTCGCTTGTCCTGTTTTCACAGCTGCAAGCCGCCGGATGGGTAGCGTCCCGTTCCTGTCATTGGTTTCTGCAGGTGTGACAACAAGTCACATGCTCCTGCATGTTGTGTTGCGGCCCAGTGTGCATGTAAGCAAGTGCCTGCCTTGCGGAGGACCCATTCTGCTTAATGGAGTGACAGTACTCATCTGGGTGTCCCTGCCTTGCTGTGTTGTAACACCTTGCAGTTACTACGACTTTGGCCTGGAGAAGGTCATTAGGGAGAAGTTCTTCACCGATCCAGCCTGGTGTGCTGCCAGAGGACAAGGCAGGGACACCCCTGGGGACTACTATACATCCCCTGAGGCCCGGCGCCTACATGAAGCAGCTGGCGCTGAACTGCACTGCCCTGACACCTCAGTGTGGCACCTTGGGCTGGACTTCTGCCAGTGGTTCAAAAGCAAGGCGCACTCCACAGGCTTCCTCACCCTGCGATGCGGTGACCTGCCCCACCAGGATCGCAGCAAGCTGCGCTTCACCCGCATCTTGGCCATCATCCCTGGTCCGGGTGAGCCCAAGAATCTCGACCCTACCTACAGGAAACGCTTGCTGCTTTCAACAAGTTTTCTCCAGGGAATGGTGGGTTGAAGGATGTGCAGCAGCACTTGATTGTTGATGGGCAGTTGCAGGTGCAGGAGGTTGATCACAAGATCCTGCTAGGCGGGGTCTATGGTGACAGTCCAGGCATCAAAAGCTGGCACGCTGGCTGAGTCACTCTGCCTACCTTGGGTGTGGTTACTGCTGGCTGAAAGGCACGTATGCTGCTGGTGCTGTGCGGTTTATGGGCTACCTGCACCCCTGTTGACAATGTGTTGGGCCAGCCTGCATTATGCGGTGATGATGGTATACTGTTGGATCATGACGCTCATGTTGCACGGGCTGAGCTAGTGCAGGGACAGCATATGGAGGCATCTGCTGCTGGCTGTCATGGCATGTCAATTGTGATTCAGGAGCTGGATTACACCAGCTATCCTGATACTTTTGTTGTGCCTGTTCCGCATGCTGGCATATTGGGTTGCTGCAAGGACTTCTGGTCCTATGTACTGCGCCTAACCAGTGGCCCGTCGTCGCATCAGTTTGTGATCAGTAGCGAAGCGCGTTGCATCATGGCGCTGCGCGCAACACATGTCGTAGCTACCTGTGATTTTGGCCGCCCTTACACTGACATTCTGACAAAGAAGGGCAACTGGGTGATGGAGGACTGGCTGCATTGGACAGAAACATGGTCTGTGTACATCACAGCACCACACAAAGGCCGGCCGCTGTTGCCACCTGTGGTGGCTCGGATGTGGCAGCACCTGCGCTCTGGTCTGCTGTACTTCAGTCGTGTGCACCCGTCTCCTGACGTTGCACAAGATGGGGTGGCTGCACGGGATCAACTGTTTGCATATGCCTGCCTGGTGGAGCAGCATTTTGGTCCTGCAATGTGTAAGTTCGACCTGCATGTTGTAGTGTGCCGCTTGGTTGGTCAGGAAGCAGCTCGCGGCCGAGCTGCATTCAGCAATGAGTACTGGGTTGAGAACTTGATACAATGGGCGAAGGCAATTGTCAGAGGTCGCACAACTGGTAGGCCTGAGCTGGTTTTGCTGATGGAGATGCTTGGTGAGGAGGCACTGGCTCATCTGCGCATGAAGCATCCGCATGAAGTGCGCACTTTTGAGGAGTGGTTCCCACCGTGTGCGGCCATGAGGGGCAGCAACTTAGATGTAGCTGGCTCTGATGGGACCCAGCTGCTGGGTTCAGGCTACGAGCTTAGCTGCACTGAGCATGCGACCTTGCTGGAGGGGTGGAAAGCACGTGCATCACATGGCCTGCTTCCTGCAGGCTGGTTTCCTGGTGATCTGGGATCTGATGATGATGACGCAGCTGTGGCAACCGCGTTGTTGTACAAGTATGCTGATGTCAGGGGGTGCGAGTTGCTGCATTCAACCATGTATCTGCGGGCAACGCAGAGGAAGTCTTACTTTGTGCTTGTCAAGTACAGAGAGGGCACACCTGCTGTGGAGGTCACCTACATGGCAAAGGTGTTGTTTCTTGTCAAGTTGTCTGCTCATGGGCGCACAGATCTGCGAGTTGCTGTGTGCGAACTGCACCGCGTGCAGCAGCAAGCTGGAGCTATTGGCGTTTTGTGGCATACTGCATCGTTTGACAAGCCAACACATGCAAGCTATGTTGTGTGCTTCGAGGCCCACGAACTGCAACATAAGCATGTGGCAGCACTAGTGCCTGGTGGAACAGATGCAAGGTTCATACCGTACAACAACATGTCGGGAGCTGACAGGGCTTACTGACTTGCATCACCAGCCAGCATGGGCTGGCAAACAACCAACATGGTTTGAAGGGCTGGTTGCCCGATCCCTTTAGGGATTTGCCCTGTTCGATTCAGGGTCAAGCCTTCTGTCATGACGTCACATGTGTTTGTGCAGTGTTTCAAGCATGGTGCATGTAAACTTCACAGCATGTGACGTTTTGGTGTGCAGCATGGTTTGCATAATGTATCTTGTGGATGCACCGGCGCAGCTGCCCTGCAGCTGTCCAGTTTGGGAGTACAGTTTGCAAGCATTGGACGGAAAGCAGCAGGCAGCAACGGTGTGTGCAGCGCTGGCTTTGCCGCATGGGGTCGACAGTGCTGCAGCAGCTTGCTACAGCTTGCAATTCTGGCTTTGCTTGCATGCGCTTGTCAGGATGAAAGAGACCCTGTTTGTCTTGCGCTTGATCAAGTGTTCTTTTTCATGCATTTGTTGGGTTCATGATGCACGCTGGACCAGTCTGCAGGAGTCAAGCAACTGCTGTTATCATTCAGATAGAGTTGACAGCTGCAGACATGACCCATGGTGATGTGTCTTCTTACATGCACCGTGTGCATTTGCTGCATTGAAATGTGTACTACATTTCTTCCTGCAACCCTTGTTGTGTGATCACACATACGAGTTACTGCAAACGGTCGTTGCTGTGTCAAATGAATTAGGTTACAATCCGAGCCTGATCACGTATCCAAAAAATAGACCCAAGAAGCTTTGCTCATCGTGTCCACAGGTTTGAAAGGTCCTGCATAAGTCCGGCAACCACGACTAGTCGCACGACTGCAGCACACCAGATGCATCGTGGCCATTTTGCAAAGGCTGCACTACAATGCATTAAACAAGCAATATATACAAGATAGATGCAGTTATCCGCGCAAGAACGCTGCTTCTAACAACGTTTCAGGCCTGAACACACTGCGAATTACAACAAGGTTGTAAGGTCTTACAACCTCTGCCTACAACACGAGCTACAACATGTGTTGTAGACTGATTGTAAGCAGGTTGTAGGGATCATGCTTTTCCACAGTGTACAAGGGGTGTGACAGGAGTTAAGGGGAGTCAACAGGCCCTTCACAATGCTAAGGGTACCCTTAGCTGCCTAAGGCCTGCTAAGGCTTGTCAATAGTTGCTAACCCTTAGGTTGAAACTACCGCCCTTAGCTACATGGTTTACCCCTTGTTAAGCTAAGGGGCTGCCTGGGTAGTGACAGCAGTTGCACATGGTGCCTTCTAGGCGCAGGCGAGGGGCTGCATCAAAGTTGAGGGCTCATATTAGCCATTGAATGCCGTTGAATAAGAGGCACCGCAGCGCGAGAGCGGCTGCGGCCGGCCATCAAGCTGTATAGCATGATATACCAACGGCGACCACGAGGAGGTTGCAAGCATCCGGCCCCAGCATAGTTGCATGATTCAAATATAAAGAAAGACATTAGAAGCAGAACAAGCTGCCAATGCACAATGATGTACAGCCCAAATGTCGCACGGCGCTCCACAACCCCGCTGAGCACTGACTTTGCTGCAGGCCCTGAGGGGTGTGCAATGCATGAAAACTCCTCGGCTGATAATTCACTCGGGTCCAACTCGGACGAAACAGCAGAGTCTGCTGTTTACCGCCGCTCGAAATGCAACCAGCTGCTTGGCGCTTCCAAAACTAAAGGGGCTTTGCAAAGCTTTGCGACACCTGGCTGAGACATCGTCACATGGTGGTTGCGGGTTCTGGTCCTTCGTTGCGCGTACGGTGCATGTGAGTGGTACTGATGGCATTTGTTCTAACAGAGACTCATCAGGAGTCCAGCTGCAGCATGCTCTCAACCGCATGTCAGGACACAACCTGCTTGCTTCAGGTAATTTTTGGGGATGTTCAAGGGCGTGCGTACGTAGCCTCTACCTTCGCTTCCTGGACGTGGAAGGGCTGGCGCCCCAGAATCGGCTCCATTGGCCTCAATTTGCTTCATGTTCATCAGGACGACCAATGGAGCAGTACAGTGGGTGGATCCAGCTTTGCTTACATGAGCAGCCTCGCATGCAGGAGTACGGTGACGCTGCTGGCTTGCTTGCCTTTTGCTGCTGCGCAGCAGCATGCGTTAAAGTGCTGCTTTCTTCGTAACCTGAACTGGGTGCATGCTGCCCATGCGACGGTAAGTCAAGTATAGCGGGGATCCTGCAGTCATGTTGCTTCAGAAATTGCCTGCAAGCTCGCACTTGCAATTTACAATTGTAAACTTCCCCCTGGGGATGGTTAGACGTCGCCATGTCCACCCACCTCCCCACTCAGCCCCTGATCAGCTAGCCTGTCGACAGGGCACGCTGCAGCTGAGGTCCTTTTTTCTTAAGGTTGCAGAGAACTTCTGCTTGAAGTACACTCAGAAGACGCACGACCCCCTCAACCATGGCTAACTGCCTTGCACCATAGACCTCTGCTCCTCCTTGCTGTTTGCTAGTGTCGATGCACTCACAAGGAACCTGGTCAGCGTCACTCAGACGTAAAGATGACAAGTCACACATTGATTGATTTAACAGTTTTTCATCTGCCTGTCATAGTGTGACTTGGCAGGAAACAAACGGATATGCCTACCTTGTTTGTGCAAACACAACAATGGATGTGCCGTGAACAGGGCAAAATAATCTTTCAATATTGAGCTGCACTGACTCCATGCAATACGCAAGGCAGAGCTTCGCACCGTGTATCAATCACTCTTCCCATCAGCAACCCCCACCACCAGATTTTCGGCTAGCAGCTGCCTGCACAATACAACATGCTAGGCTAGAGCAGCAACCATTCACCAGCCATCACAATTGCAGCCTTCTCCCTGCCTAGCTTACCATCACACAACCTGCTCCTTTAGGTACCACTGCACAACCACAGGAAACAACCTAAAAGGCTTGCCTGCAACATGCGCAGCAACATGACAAATGTGGCAGATGTGTCTCTGCAAGGACCACTCGTCACTCCAACAAGATGCACCTTTGGCAGCAGTCCAATCCCACTGCAGAAGTAGTGTTTGCCAATCACTCCAATGCGAGAGCCGGCAGGGTACATGCGCAAGCTACACACGCTGGATCAGTGTTGCAGACAAACAGCATAGACATATGTGCAATGCATTGTTGCTGTTGAAGCACACGATCTAATAAAGAAGTGACACAGCAGGAGCGGTAGCCTGCGATACCGCGCTTCGGTTAAATACACCCGATGCATGTGGTCCATTGACGCACGCTTGCTCTGCACGGAAATAAAAACATGCACGGCATGCACACAGCGCATTAGTTAAGGGCTGATATGGCGCTCCCTGTAAAGGTGCCAAAACACAGAGTGTACATACAGCTGCTGAGCACATGAGTATAGACATTGTGCAGAGCCCTGCATGCCTCACCCACAAACAACCATGCAACAGCTGCCAGCAGCGCTGCAGTGCTACCTTGGAACACTAAAAGGACTGCGCTGCAACAACCCTGAACCCATCAACGCACAGGCCACCACATAATAACAGGCTACACAGCCCAGCACCAAACAGACAACGTGTGTGTGCACCTGAGCACATAGCTACCGGCCATAAGCATGCCTGGCACTTGCTGTTTCTACGACTGACTGTCCGGCACAAGCAAAGCAAGCGCAACCCAAGGTAGCCAACAGCAGCCTGTTGTAGTGCAGCCGGTGACAGCCAGCACCATGTGCTCTGCACGTGCAGCCCATCTCTTGCAACCCCGTCAGCCAGTTGGAACATGCTCTAAACAAAATGAAGAGCAAGCCGTGATGTGAGACCATCTCCTTCTCCCACAGCTAATGGGGGCCTACAATTAAGTCAATCAGCTACCAGTGATCTACCTTAGGTGAAAGCCGATGCAGCAGCTGTCAGCTGACGCAAATGACTGTGCAGTACTACAAGCAGTAGCACCAGGGAGGGACCCACAGTGCTGTGCTGTAAAGCAAGCAGATGGCACAGTTGGTATGCTCCTGTTGACGCCTAGTATTGCCCGCAGTGCACAGCGCTGCCAGCTCAGCGCACAGCCTCAGCACCCACACATTCGCAAAGAGCATGAACCAATCAAACGCACAGTCCGCGAGCCAGTGATGTGCCTCCTGCACTTGGTGGCACTGCCTTCGTGGTCCAAGAGGATGCTCAGGAGCTGCATGCCACAGCTGCTGCCTCCACAGCCATTGCCGCGACACCCTGCTCACACTCATCTACTGCTGCAGCTGCAGCAGGCACCTTGCCCTCATCCACAGCCACGCCAGCATCCAGGCCGCTGCTGCCTGCGCCGTGCGCTGCAGCGCGCGCCCCCACGCCAAACAGCACCTGCTCGGCAGCAGCCAGCTGCTCCTCGGTCAGGCTCACGGCAGCCAGCAGCTCCCATGCTGCGGCCTCAGTGAAGTCGGCATAGTCCTGGGCCCTCTTGAGCACCAGGTGCCCGCTGATCTCCCACACGGCAGGGTTCACGCCAATGTCCAGCAGGTGCTCAGCCACCTCGCCACGCGCCTGGCGCTCAGCGTAGCGCTGCGGCCACAAGAACACGCGGCTGCCGCACTCGGCAATGAGCATGTTGTGGGGCATGTTGGCCGCCTGCATGGCCCGGCTGGCCTCCCCCAGCACCTGCAGGGGGGGCAGATGCGTGTGGGGCAGCGGAGCAGACGCAGGAATTAAACCGGTTAGCACTGGACATGACACAAAACGCTGGACAGGGCAGAACATGCACTGCTGACAAGTGGCGACGCAGTATGCTTGCAAACCGGTGTGCAAGCACACTGGAAGCATACTACCATGCACGCCAAACTACCCTTGCGCACGAGGTACCTGTTACAGACCCCCTCCGCAGGTGGGCGCAAACAGCAGAGATACCCCGACAAGCAGACACAGCGCCGCAGGGGCCAGGTTCAGGGGCTGTGTTGGGCCGTGCCGCCACGCGGTGCCCACCTGAGCCATGGCAGCCAGGCTGGGCCCCTCCACCACCCAGCCCCTCACAGGGTAGTCGCACAGCCGGCTCACGAGCACGCTGTCACCACCACTGTCCGGCCTGTGCCGCTTGCTGCTGCCAGCGGCGCTGCTGCCGGGCGTGATGCGCGCCAGCGGCGCAGTGGGCGCGCGCTCGCAGGGCATGGGCGCCTGCAGGTAGTAGGCCTGGAAGTGCAGGTGGTTGATGGTGGCGAACGCGCCCAGGCTGTTGAAGCCCACGCGCAGGTAGGGGTTGCCCACCTCCAGCGCAAAGTGCAGCGCGGCCAGGCACGTGTCCGGGGCCAGCACCTGCAGGCCAGGCAGCACGGGCAGGGCGCAGGCAGCAGCATGAGGCAGTGAGGCCGGGGAGGATGAGTCGCGGGCAGCGTACCACAGAAGGGTGCAGCAGCAGCGCGCACCACCACCCACACACACTCTAGCACAGTCCAGTCAGCTACAGCCAGTGAAGCCCCATCCCACCTTCAGTGTGGACACCCCTGCACCACCAACAACCCCAGCTGAAAGCCCCGACACAGCAAGAACATCACCACGGTGCGATCCACCACGCACCCCCCCTGCATGTGCGCCGCCCACCTGTGGGATGCAGTCCAGCACGCGCGGGCATAGCAGCACGTGGCCGTAGTCGATGGGTGACACGTTGATCAGCACCACGTTGGGCGCGGCGTTGCAGCGGCCTGCCTCCTCAAAGCTGCTGGCTGCGCCTGGTGCCGCGGGCTCAAAGGCAAACAGCACCTCGCGCTTGAAGGCCTTGGTAAAGTTGAACTTGGCGGGGTCAAAGGCCTGGCGGCAGGCGCAGGTGCAGCGCGAGACAGCAGGCAGAGCGGCGAAATGAGCACGGCTGGCCGGCACAGGAACGCTCACAGCGCTTCGCTACTGCCGCAGGAGGTTTGCAGGCATGTGAATACACAGGCTGTGACATCTGCGATGCGCGCTTGCATCCCACCAGGAACTGCATGCACACTTCGTACAAGCATGTAAGTAGCGCTTGTCTTTGCCTGCCAGGTGCGCACCAAGCAGGCCACCTCAGCGCGCCACACCAACCGCGCCGCTCCCTCAGCCCCCCAGGACACACCCCTGACCACCTGCAGGCAGGCCACCCCCCCTCACCTGCACCACCTGGTCCACCCTGAACTCAGTGGGGCGCTTCTTGCTGTAGCGGCCCTCGTTCAGCTGCGCCACAAAGCCGTACAGCCCAGGCACCACCTTGGTGGGGCAGGCAGTCACGTCATACCTGCAGTGATAGTGACAGCACCGGGGGCAGCAGGGGCAGGGTGGATTTGAAGAGGCGAGCTGGCATGTGCAGCTGTTTCAGCCCTCATGCTGTGCAGGCGAGCAAGTGCGTAATGTGGGCGACTGTCACCTGCCAGGCTGAGACACAGCGCTCAAGATGCATGGCTGCAGGCACTGAGCTGGTGGTGTGCTGCCCGTGCACAACTCCCCCGCAACTGCCGGCTGCAGGGCAGCCAAGTTATCAGGCGGGGCTGTGCTGTTGCATAGGTATCCAATCACTAGCAGGGCATGGCACAAGCCCCGCAGCTGCACACGCTACGCATGGCAGTCGCAAATGGCATAGCTCAGAAACGTGCACAATCCCACAAGGGCAGCTGCTGTTGCTACAAACCTCCACCCACCCCTGCGCTCATTGCGCTGCTTTGCGCTCTTTACGCTGCTGCTGTGACAGGCCTCCACCTATTCACAAACTGCTACCCACACGCTATGTCTCTGGTGTATGTTGCCCCTGCCCGATAAATCACAAGCAACATGTCGGATGATTCACACCACCCTGCTGCTGCTTAGCCGCGACGGCGTAGTCTGCTTGTCCAGACGCCCCCCCCCCACCTGAACAGGCCCTGCTCCGCGCGCTCCTCCCACATGGCCAGCAGCGCACTGTCCAGCAGGCTGGACACGGGCACGCAGCCGGCATCCACGATGCTGCCCTCGCAGGAGGACCCGCACTCGTCAGCATCACCGCCAAGCCCAAAGCGCTGCCAGCCACCATCAGCGTCGCTGGCGTGACTGGCCAGGGCAGCCTTGCTGGGCAGTGAGACGCTGGCTGCTGCCACGACACCAGCTGCTGTGCCTGCGCCTGTCGCCGCGTCACCCCCGCTGCCCTCGCTGCAGGCAGGCAGGGCGAGGCAGGCGCGGGCAGGCAGGCAGGGCGAGGCAGGCGCGGGCAGGCGCGCAGCCCGTGAGTCGTGGACTGCAGCACATGTGCCTGCACCAAGAACGCATCACCTGCACTGCAATAACGATGCCCATACAGCACGCTCGACTGCTGTGAACAAATGCACTGCAGAGCTGAGCAGCTCTTGTGGCCAGCGGTCGACCGCTGGTGCATATGCATGCGCTGCAGGCATGAGGCCAGGCGGCGTCTGCTGTTCCTCCGCTGCAGACCAGGCACGCATGCATGCAGATGTAAGCAATGCATGCACCACACTGTGCGGCAGCACTTGGCAAGGCTGTGCCCTGGAGGATGATCAGTAGCGCGAACAAACCACTACTACGCCAACGCACTGCTGCTGCCACGCGTGCTGCTGCCCCATCTGCTTACCTGCTGTCATCCATGTCTGGCACGCGCGCAAAGTCTGTGACTGAGCTGATGCGTGGCACCTTAGGCATGGCATCACAGGCGTAGGCATACTTGGGCAGGCGAGAGAAGGCGATGCCAGACACAGGCGCATCAGGCTCCAGCACTGGGACGTCTGCACCTGCTGCGGCCTGCTCCGAGGCGAGCTGCTTAAATGAGACCACAGTCTCGACTCGCTTGATGTAGAGTGCCATTGTGCGCAGGTGACAGCGGCTCGAAGTTCTAGTGGTACTACTAGTGGTGGTGACGGGTGCTGGCTCTAGTGACTATGTTGCTGCAGCTGCTAGCACTGATCAAACTCCACCACCAGCCTGGTGCATTACGTCCTGCAAACAGATCGGCCAAGCCAGGCATCAGGCAGCGTGGATGCATCACTGAGCCAGTGTGCACTCGGCATCGCAGAGGCCGTTCATGGCTCAATTAGCCACATCAAAGTGCTGAAATTACCAATACACACCTTAGGCTTGCCCCCTGTTGCTGCAGAGGCTCCACGGCCACCACCACTGCGATAAGTGTTGCTAGGAGACAGACAGCTCCCCTGAGGGAAGCCGGTTGCACCTAGGCTCGCCGTGGTGACTGTCTTACGTGGCAACGTGGCGATTTGATTGACAAGCGGTCCAACAAAGTCTTGTGGAGCAGGTGCCGCACACAATTGTTCAAAGACGAGGCAAGTCGAGATGTGAAGTGAAGGTTGTTTATCAAGAACGGCTATGAGATATGGAGCTGGACTCGGGAGAGGGTGGTGCGAGGCATATGCGAACGGGAAATGCCATCCCCAGGGCTCAACCTCACCTCATCAAAATCACGTGAGTCTGTCAAGCGGTGGCACGAAAGTCATAATTTCCTTGATATGACAGCATTTCGAACTTGTGTAGCAGCGGTACAAGCTCTGCATGGCTTTACCTGGTGGCCGATGCAGGGCGGGAGCTGTCAACTGTCCATCCCTGAACCACCCACCTTCCAAGTGTAGCGCAAAAGAATGGGCACAGTTTGTCACAAGGGCTTTCCGATTACTCGACTGCATACATGCACAGCAGGCAGCTACAGGGTTCTCCGTTACCCACTGCTGGCTCACCCAGCTGGGACTCACCTGCTGCACACCACTCTTGGGATTTTTACTAATGCAACCTTGCAACAGCGATGCCCAAACACCGGTTGCTTTGTGTGCCTTGAGAAACAGCCCAACAGCAGCAAGCAAGTGGCTCTGTAGCTGTCACTGCTGTACTTGAATTGAAGCAAGGGTGCTGGTGACAAAGCGCTGGCCATGAGATAGCAGCGGATACAAACACAGCAGCAGGTATTCTCATGATTGGTGCAGCACAGGAGAATGCAGCACATGCTTGCTTACGGTATATTTTGGGGATGTTCAAGGGCGTGCGTGCGTAGCCTCTACCTTCGCTTCCTGGACGTAGACGGGCTGGCGCCCCAGAAGCGGCTCCATTGGCCTTCGCTTGCTTTATGCTCATCTGTACAACCATGGCGCAATACAGTGAGTGGAGCCAGTTTTGCTTACATATGCAGCCTCGCACGCAGGTGTAGGGAGACACTGCTGGCTTGCTTGCATTTTGGCTGCTGCGTCAGAGTGCTGCTCATTTTGACATGAGCAGGCAGCGCAGCAACGCTGTTGAGAACAGGTGGATTAATAATCGCATGTAAAAGGCATAACAGGGACACCATTACAAGCCCTACTCTGCTTCACTATTTGGTTAGGGTGCTGCTGCTTGTTGAAAGCCTGGCATGAGATGAGGTGGTTGCCCAATGAGCCTGCCATTGGCTCAGAAAACGGGCGATGTTCCCGTCGTGTAACATCCAATATGTGAGGGGGGGGGGAGGCTTTGCTTTCCCTTGCTTCGCTTTTGCGTGCCGGCTTTCGTGCTGCAGCTTGTTACAATGGAGCAAATGCATCACTCACATGCTGCTGCTTGTTACATCCTACAATGCCCTCGCGGCCTCCCCCCTCCCCCAACGGCTGTTTTCAGTCCAGACTGTCTTGCCAAAGGTGGCTGCAGGACCAGCATGGTGCTGCATGCTGGTGTCTCGAGCCAAGTACTGGTACTGATAGCCAAGTGACCTGAGTATGATACAACACACACATTTCATCACCGCCTGCACTCCACCGTGACACTGTGTACCATGTCGGCTGGTTGCTGCTGATCAGCTGGACCTCAACTTCAACAAATACAGCAACAACTGAAACAAAGGCATGACAATGTATCCTGATAGGTGTGCCACTTCAAAGCCCACAAGCAGGAACGCTAGCATATGCATGTGGGCAAGTGTGGGACAGTGCATCAACGCTGTCTACTTGTGCAACAGCAATGCAGAGTAGCACCTGCATAGCTGAAAGCTTGGAAAGAAAAGAGGGACTCAGCAATATAAGGCCCTAGTGCTTGGTGGCCCACCTGATTAAAACTTTGCTGCCCAGTATCATCAACACCCAACATGCAGTCACTGCACCACGGTGGTGCAGTGCTGACACCCTGCACCTCGAGCTTGAAAGGCTATGCTGGCTGCCAGCCCGCCTCAGACTGGCAGGCTTGCAAACAACATCCACAGCCTTGCATTCAGCACAAGATTCATGATCTCGTGGCATCTGCAACACCGCATACTAAGTGAGAAAGCGTCACAGCAGCTCCATGCGGCTTTCCAACCGCAACACCATGCCAAATACCGCAGATGCTCCTGCCTGGCAGTTTCAGCTGAACTGCAAAGCACCATGTGATGATGACAGATGTGAGAGAGCATCATCACGCAGCACGTGTGCCGCGCAGGGCCCGCAGGTGCGGGGCAACTTCAACCGTGATGCAGGTGCTCCAAACTGCCCATGACTCAAACTTCTCTGGCTTCAGCATTGCAGTGTGTGGACTGTCATTGCTGCCACACCTGGCAGACATGCTGTGCCATTGACACAGCAACCAAACATTGCAGAACTGTGGGTATGGTGCATAAATGCATCATCAACGTAACGTGGATTGCATAGTGAAGTTCAGGTGGGCCTGAGCACTGTCCCGCGCATGGCAGCACATCAGCCCAGCTTGTGCTCACAAAGCTGCAAAGCTATCAAACTATGTGTTTATGAAAATCTACCACACTGCTCCCAATTTTTTCTTCGCCTGCCAATACTTGAGCCCCCAGGCTATGTACTGCCACCACTTGAGCCCCCAGGCTATGACGCTGTAAATGTATGGTGTGCCCTGCGCAGCATACAACCCATGTCGCCACCGGTCAGACCATTGCGCTGCTTTTCATATGTACACAGGAGAGGCGCCAGCATGCGTCACCATCCACCGCCACACCACCACACTCAGTGAATGCATCTATAAACCATGTGCAGCATAGCTACACTGCCCCAAACACAGCATCCCTGCATCAAGGCATCAGCAGCATAATACATCCATACACACGCATGCCCATGTAATTATCCATGCTGTATGATGTGAAAGAGGAAAGCTTCAACCTAAACAGCTGATGCATGAAGCAAAGCAGCGCCAAATGCAGCTTATGTGCAGATAAGGCTGCATATTACTGCACAGCATGATACCAGCCCTCCCGCCCTACAGCTTCTGGCTGCTGCTGCTGCCAGGCTCAGCAACACATGGCGGACCTGACCAACATGTGCCAGTGCGAGTGAGGCACACGTGAAGATGCAACACAAGTTTCATCAACACAGCACGATGCCCTCTAACCTAATCTCAGCTTGGACTACACCATGTCACAACCGGCGATACAGCAAACATCATGTTGTAACAGCAATTCAAGCAACTGGTCAGATCACCACTTGTGCAAATTCCATATATGGCGGCTGCTGCCTTTTGCGACACTGCCCCCTTGTGTACACTCAACCATGTCACCCTGCATGAGCTGTGTCTGAAACTGTTGCCTGCGTGCATTCGCTTTGTCTAAGAGTTGGAGCAGCACGGCCTGCCCAGCGCACCAACACTGTACACCCTCTCAACCTTATTCCAACCCATGCAGCGGCAGCACCTGGTTTGAGTCTGCAACCAGATGCTGCATCTCCCACCCTTGTCCTGCATCACGGTCAGGCGTGCCAGGCTCAGCGTGCCTCCTTGCGTGCCGACACGACCATGGCCAGGTAGGTGAGGCAGTGCATGATGCCCAGGTAGCCCAGCAGGATGCCCACGGTGTGGCTGAAGGGGCGGCCAAACTCAAAGTAGTCCACCACGGCCACTGTGTCCACGATGCAGCTGTGCACATGCAACAGGTGACAGGGAGCGCGCGGGCAGAACAGCAGGTGAGATCACGCGGAAGCTTGGCAAGCATGAGTGGTCAGGTTGTGCAGGCGCCCTCGCTGCGGCTGCTGCTCAAACATGCACCCACACAACGCACCGGCCCATGCGCCGCTGATCAAGTGCAGTTCAGTAGCGTCTATGCATGCAATCCCGGATCTGCTGTGTACAGTTGCGCACCGACCTCGCTTCCACCTCGACCCCTGGAGCACTCACCCTGGCTGTGGCTGGCTCATGCGCTCCAGGATCTGCTTCTGTGCTGAGGAGAGGCGGGGGAAGGCTGTCAGCACAAAATTCATGTACTCGGGGCCCATGCCGTTGCTGCAGTCCAGCGCCACGCCTGAGAACTCGTTCAGCACCAGCGCCTCAAAGCCAAAGTAGACCGCGCTGATGTAGCGCAGCTGGGTCAGCCAGTAGTTGAAGGTGACCTGCAGTGCAGGAGGGAGGCGCCACGGAGCGCATGCAGCAGGTGCAGCACCACGTCAGCAGCAGCTCCACACTGATTCTGGTACCAGAAGCCGCACTGATCAGGAGGCCTCTTGATTGCCCAGCGTGACCAGACAGGCTGAACATAGCAGCAGCTGAGCAGCGCATCCAGGCGGAGACACGACGCTGTTCGTCCCGGCACAGTGCTGTCAGCCTGTTCATGCTATTTGAGCACAGCGCGCGTGTTGATGCTACCAAATCCAATACTGTTACGCAGCGACGCTCAACACTCACCTCGCTGAAGTTGACAAAGAATGTAGACACCAGCATCTGCACAGTGGTCCACACGATGGACAGCATGAAGGCGGTGTCCTGGTTGGGAGCAGCGATTGCACATGCGTGCAGCACCTGCACGCTGATCAGGTACACCAGCGTCACGATGCAGCCCCACTTGGCGATGTACTCGCCGCCGTGGCGCATGCCTGCCATGCCGTAGAGCGTCCAGGCAAAGCACAGAGCACAGATGATCTGGAACGGTGTTGTCACAAACACCTGCATCGACATGTGAACACACAGAAACAATGGCAGCAGCAACACGTTGTGGTCAAAATGAAGCAAGAGACAAAGACCTGGGGGCTAAGCTGCATGTGGCACGTCAGCGGCAACACTTAACTAACCCACTGCCGCTTAGACGGCTGGGAGGCGGGATGCTGCATCCACGTCTTCCCTGAAGCGGTGTGGCAGGACCCACCCGCGCACTTGCAAGCAACAACTGCCTGCTCTGAACAGCAAGCACACGGCAGCACATGCACCGCGTCACCCATGGCACAGGCACCCGCTCTCCCCACCTTGGCCATGTAGTATGCCACGGGCCTGTACAGCTTGGCGCTGGCGTCGGCCAGGTAGAACCTCTTGTCGCTGGTGTAGAGCCCCATGCTGATGTAGGGCATGAGCACCACAAAGCTGAGCCCCACGTAGCACAGGTTGAGCCGGCTGCGCAGGGAGGAGCCGTCGGTGGGCATGCCGTAGTACAGCAGCCCGATGAGGATCGCCACCCAGGTGAAGGTCAGGCACCTGGGCAGAGGGACACACGGCACAAGGATGTCAGCGAATGGGGGCCGAGCAGGGCAAACCTTTGCCATGTAGAAGCACAAACTCTTCCCCACATCGCGCACCTTGCAGCCACGTCGAAGGGGTTGCGCGTTATGAGCACAAACTCGCGGTGCACCAGGCTGACAAACTGGCGCAGCGCCCCGGTGGGGTATTTGCTGCCGCGGTCAGGCTGGATGTCGGTGATGGACGCGCCTGGCAGCAGGCAGGCAAGCCGCAGAGGTACAGGCATACAGTATGAGCATGCCAGCAGTCGGGCAATCAGGCCGCATCAGGCGGCAGGAAGCTGGGCTGGATCATGCACAGCTGGCATGACTACTGGCGGCTGGGAAGCGTCAACGACTGACCACAACTGCTGTAGTGTGTTAAAAGACAAACCGCGCATCGGGTGCATCCGGACTGCAGCGAGCTCCTCTGCTGCAGCCTCACCTGGCGCTGCTGGGGCCATGATGCTGCGCACCCGGCCCGCAATGGTGCCCTGGTTGCCCACGGTGCTCATGGGCAGGCCGTCATGCTTGGTGACAGCCCGAGTCTGCAGCCACCCCACAGCAACAGCAGCAGCAGGTAGCCACCTGTCAACATCCATCTCTTTCAGCCGCTGAGTTAGGTGCGCTGACTGAAGTGCGCTCTATGTGCTGAACCTCCAGTACAGACAGCTGCCCTTCACCTCAAAAGGCCATTGTGCAGTAGCTGCGGCTGCCAGCTGGCTGATGTTGGGCAGCATGTGAAGCACACGTGTGACCGACCTGGCAGCTGCCACGCACAGGTCATGCTGGCGCCACCAAGAGCGGCTTGCATGCCTGCTGACCCAGGAGTTGCCAGATGTGGTAAGTGTTCAGGGTGAAGCGTGGTGCACACAGCTGCCTTACGCCTCGCCTGTGTCTGGCCAAAGTTCCTGAGATGGCAGAATTCCTGCACCACCCTCGTTCACTCTGCACAGCGACGCCGCAGGCATGTTGTGGATGTGCACATTCGACAGCCAGCCGCCGCTCTCACCCGCATGTAGTGCTCCAAGAAGGCCTTGTTGGCAGCAGCCAGGTCATCGCGGGTGCGCATGGTGTGGCCGTAGTACTGTGAGGGCTTGGCAAAGCCCACCGCCACCAGGTCCAGCGCCCAGTCGCTGGCCACGCCGTGCGTCAGCGGGTCGTGGCTGTAGCCCAGCTGGCCAAACCACTCCGTCATGTCGTCACGCGGGCCGTGGTACATCAGTCTGCCACCAGCCAGAAGCGTGACCTGGCAGCACGTGCAGGGCAGGGCCGGGACTCGTTGGTGCTAGTGCTTGGCCCAACTAGAAGGTTTTGTAAAATGTTGGCTTGTGAGCTGGCGTACAAGACACTCGGCTAGAGGCTGATGGCAATAGCTGCTGGTTTCGCCCCAAGCCTGGCGCACGCACTGCATGCTGGACCGATTTGGCAGTAGCCACATGCTGCGGGGGAGGATGCATCAGTGCTGCTACCTGCTTTGGCACGTCACGAAGCCCCACCACCAACGCTGCTGCTGCTGCTGCTGCAGCTGGCCTCACCTGGTCAAACATCTGCCAGATGGCGTTGCGTGGCTGGTGGATGGTGCTGATGATGATGTGCTCAGCGGCACGCGCCATGCGCTGCAGGTAGCCCATCACGCTCAGGGCAGCAAAGCTGTCCAAGCCGCTGGTGGGCTCATCCAGGAACAGCACCGCGGGCGCTGCCAAGATGCCTGCCGCAATGGACAGGCGCTTGCGCTCACCACCCGACAGGCCGCGCATCATGAGGCCCCCAGGCAGCGTGCCGCCAACCTGGGCATCGGCACAGCAGCAGCGCACCTGTCAGCAAGGAAGGGGCGCCTCCCGCATCCGGCTGGGAACAGCAGCATACGTGCTTGCTGGACGAGTTCATCCCATGGTACTGCAGCACAGCACTACTATCGGCACCAAGCTGCTGACATGGTCCCTGCCTCCTGGATGCCTGCCTACCAGCTGTTGTGCGGTTGCTGCTGCTCCAAACTAATGCTGCTACCGCTGCATGCGGCGGTGTTGTTCATGTGGCATGCTGAGTCACAGCCTCACCAGGGTCTTGTGTCCGTGCCCCAGCCCCACTGCGTCCAGCACCTCCACCACGCGCTCGTGCTTCTTGGCCTTGGGCCAGCTGCTGGGCAGGATGACGCTGGCGTAGAAGCCCAGCGTCTCCTTGGTGGTCATGGTTGGCACAAAGTTGTCGTCCTGTGGGTGGCGGAGGCAGCACACGGTAGGCTGCAACATGAGTCATGCAGGGTGAGTGGGTGACTGCAGGATGTGCATGGGAGTCGGCTGGGGGCTGTGGCAGGAGTGCCGTGCGCCCAGCAGCGCCGGCTTCATCACCGTCACTGGTGCACGATGCACCTGCATGGACTGGTGCAACAATAACAGTCACACATTTGCATGCATGCCTGCCGTTACTCGCCAAAGACTTGTATGTACAGCTCACACTACAGCTCTGCTGTAGCGACTTCTCTTGCTGCTGCATGCAGATCCCCCCAACCCCCTTACAGCACCACGCCCGCCTACCTGTGGCACGTATGCTGTTTTGCGGATGAAGCTGGTGTTGGCGGGCTTGCCACTGAGCAGCAGCCGCCCGCTGAGGTTGCCCACACTCTTGCGCATGGCCAGGATGTCCATGAACGTGGACTTGCCCGCGCCAGACGGGCCCATCAACGCCTGCACACATAGAAGTGAAAGGAATGTTGGTTGGGCACCGCATGGTGCGAGGTGGCTGTGCATCAACTGCTGCCTGCGGTGCTGTGCAGTACAAGCAACTCGATAGATCTGTTTCCAGAAGCTCAATCAGTGACAACCTGGTAGCAGCTTCCACGCTGACACGTTCACACGCAACCCATGCTGGCTGCTGCTGCTACATGCTGCATGCTGAACCATACCAGAGCAATACAGCATCTCTATGTAGCCAGCAGAAGGCATCCAGACAACTAAGCTGTAGACCCATAAGATGTGTGCGTGCCACACACATTGGCATCCCGTTTGCAAGCGTCAGTTCTGCTGGTACTACCGCTGCTCCTGCCTGCCTGGCTTGGGCATGCGCCCCCACCTGCATCTCCCCAGGCCTGGCGCGGCCCCAGATGCCCTGCAGCACCACCTTGCTGCTGCCATGGATGTTGTAGCTGCAGCCCATCTCCTGCCACTCCATGTCAAACGTCTCAGGCTGCACTGACAGGTGCTGACGCAGCGTGGAGCAGGCCAGCGGCGACACATCTGGTACTGCGTCGTCATCGCCTTCTTCCATGCTGCCGTCTGCACTGCCAGCAGCAGTCTTGAAGGTTTCGTTGAAGGCGCACTGGTCTGTAAAAGGCGTCGGCTGCTCCTGGTCTGCATCATTCTGATCTGTGCTGGGTCGTGCGTCCGGCGCTGCTGCACCTGCGGCAGTGCAGCACACAGGCATGTGTCACCCGCCAGTGGTGGCAGCAGCAGTGACACAGCCGATGATGCATACATGGCCCCCGGTAGCTCGGCCCTGTAGCTCCCCATCACTCACTGTCGACTTATCACAAGCTGCAATGTCAGTGCAAAACATGAGTCACGAGATGCTCCTGGCTACTCCGCGACCCCAGAAGGCTTGCCTGGGGCGACATCTGGTGATTTCACACAGGGGCTCAACGGGGAGCTTGGTTGCCCGTGATCCTGCTTTTTGGCTTTCTTCTTTTTGAATATAGCAGAAGATCCTCCCAGCAGCACCGTCTTGAGCAGCCAGAAGGCTGCAAACACATGTGCGAACACTGCTACCGGCACCCAGAGCGGCACGATGGCCGTAGTGGAACTCATGTTCCCCATGGCGAAAGGTGAAGCAGCTGATCGCCACAAACGGGGGACTCCCCCGGCACACTCAGCGACTTCAGCAGACACACAGTGATCTTCGACACAGAGTGTACACCAGTGTAGCCAGCAGAAAAAAGTACGGCTTGAAGCGCGACCGCGCTGTCTGGGGGTCCTTACAGCGCGGGACGCTGTGTGTCACTTGGCTGAGGTGAACTTGTCAGCGTGGGCGGGGTTAAGCACGATCAGCACAGGTTCTAATCCTTTGTAGCACGACATAAACGTAAATGCTGCAGCAAGCAATCATTACAAACAGGAGGGTGTCAGTTGTGCGGCTGAAGACAGGTTTGGTCTCGGCCCAAAGTCCGGTCGCAGTGACCAGCACAATTCACACACTGATCATATTCACTAAATGAAGCTAACAAGGCGAAGCCGCAGCGCGCGGCGATGCATTTGTTTAAATTAGTACGATAAAGCCCTAGGAGCGAACAGCGGCACGAAGTCAGTGTACAGAGCCACCACAAACGTTTCAGCTGCCGGTGTCGGGCTGCTGTGCTTGTGATGTGAATAACGCGCACCGAGTCAATCGCGTGGTGGGTATATTTTTGCGGAAGCAGTCAGATGCAACGGATAAACTTGGATAGTACGGGCGTAGCAGCTACGCAAGTATGCGTAAGTTACGTAGTTTTTACGTAGCTACTACGTAGCTGTGGCCCGAGGTCAGCTACGGTGTAATTCAGCTACGCCCTGTTACTTTGCCAGTTACACTGCTTCGTGGCTGTTCTCATGGTGTTCAAGCGAATTTCTGGCTTCAAATGAGGTGTTTGTGAGTCTTCAGAACCAGTACATGCAGCAGCAGCATGCGCAGCAGAAGCACAACTTGGTTGCCGTGATGTGGGCTGCTGCTGCTGCTGCTGCTGCTGCCTGCAGCTTTTTGTGGCTACAATGTTCACCGTACATGTGCGCAGTTGTCGATATACCCAGTTTGTGTTGACTTTCGAAGTGTAAAGGTCCGGACACGGAACGGATCCGTTGCCAACGGAGTGCTGGACGGGAAGTCGCAAGCTGCAGGCAGCTGAATGGCGTGCCGACAGCAAAGATGCTATCAAACGATGCCTCGCATGTCACTTGTTGTCCAAGTCAATGCTTGCCATACGGTGTACATGCTCCGCTGCACCAGCATTTACTCGTTGTCCACCATGTTCGCTGCGCCAATCTGGAGCCGATACAACGTTTTTTTTGCGCGCCTAAAACGTAAAATAGCGACTTATAGCGACTTGCGTGGGCTTAAGGGCCCGCTGGTGGAGAAACACCGGAAGTCAGTAAGGCACCACGAACGTTTCAGCTGCCGGTTTCTGGCTGCTGCTTCTTTCGATAAGGATAATGCATACTCAGACAAACCGCGTGGCAGATATAATCTGCGGATGCGGTTCAAGGGACGAGAAGTAAGCATGCAGTCGGCGTCGTTGTTCAAAGGCTGGATGCTGCTACACTTGAGACCAAATCAAGCTGCTAAACCCCATCTGCTGCGGCCTCTGCTCCAGTGCTTGTGCTCCTGGCAGCAGCCTTGTCTGCTGTTAGGTGCTGCCG
>JACERP010001375.1:0-21667 GCA_014080715.1 Scenedesmus sp. NREL 46B-D3 | reverse complement strand
GCAGGACGCTCTGGACACCCCGAGCCCTCTGCATCAGCGAGTGCTTGCACCCTGGTTACATTGTCACGGTGTGTGTCATAACCAGCAGCATGGGGAGCCTGCGTTCACTTGCTCTGGTACGGCCTCAACGTCAGTGAGTGGCCGTTGTGGTGGTTGGTGGGCATTGCAAGCACCCTTCTGCTGCGCTGCTCGGCTATTGCGCCGTTCTGCATGCACATGAAGACTCGTTCGTGGCGCCACGCTGCTGCTGCTGCTGGCCGCTGCTGCTGCTGCTGCTGCTGCAGGGTTCCACCTGTCCCCAAGGACACAGCAGCACGCATAGAGCCCACCGTTGCTGACATGGTGGCCATGCAGCCACAGCTGGTGGTGGCGGGGCACTGCACAGGCTGGCAGGTGCGCTGCAGCGGATGCAAAGAGCCGGCGAGCAGCGTGAGATGCTGCTGGCATGCATGACTGTGACTCAGCCCTAGGAGTGATTGTGGAGAGACGTGGTGATGCTTGCAAAGCATCGCTGTGTGTGGACATGCACAGGTGTGTACAGACATGTGTCACATGCTGGCTGTTGCAATATTTTAGGTGCCGCTTTCCCAATTCTGATGCAGCATGACACAGCACAATCTGCTCAACTGCAGTACACGACACACATTCAAAGCGCAGCACTGACTTGCAGGTGGCTGTTGAGTCACAATATCTGGATACACTTGCTGCTCCTGTGTGGCTGCTGGTGTAGGCTAAAGCAGCGCTGGCTGTTGCCCTTAAGGACCGCTTCATGCCCCTGTTTGTGGCGCACGCTTCAGTCTTCCCAGCTGCTCCGGATGCATGACCCCTGCTACTGCAAAGGTACGGGTCCTGTCACGTGTGCATCATAATATTTGTGCAGATGCTACACTTGTGTATGCTTGCATCTTAGTTGCTGCTATGAAGGGCTGCTGCTGCTGCTGCTGCTGCTGCTGTGGTGGTGCACAGGCACGAGGCTACCGCTGGTGGCGTGGTGGTGAATGCTGCAGAGATGATGCTGCAGATGCAAACTAAAACAGATCGTTTCTTGCTTCGCCTCCTTCTGCCAACCTACAGTGCGACAGCCTTGCAACTGAGGGCTCCTGCTGATCTTACTCTACCTGTGCTACTGCAGGACGCTGCGCAAAATTCGATTATCTACAGGATGCATATATGATTGATTTGGACTCCCGAGCGAAGACTGGGGTTTGCTTCAAGCAGCGGGTGGGCGCTGCTTGGCCGTGTCGATGAGAGCCATGTTGTGTTCTGCTGCTGAAATAGCAGCCCGGAAGGGTAAACTTGAGCATCCTTATTGTGAATCCGTGTGCACAGCCAGGTTTGGCAAGCGCACTGTGAACAACCTGCCAGTGCTTGCTGCTCGACACACCCTTATGCTGCAACAAGACGGACACAGGCTCCGAACAGCAGAAAACCACGTCCAAACTGTAGCCAACTATCACTCGTCTGCGTGCTTTCCCCAAAGGCCCAGACCTTGTCACTGTTAGGGTCTGCTGCTCTGTTCTGCTGTTGAGACTCTAGGCCTGCCACAGCTCATGGCTGGCCCGTAACCAGCCAAAAAATACCGCAAACGGCACTAAGCAGAGGTTTTTAGGCTACTTTGAAGCCCAAGTGGCTCTCCCACCACATTGTACTCGCACACCATCGATGAGTTGCTAGCCCTCACGTCCCGACCCAACGGAGCATATGACCCCTGAATTCAGTCTCGGTAAGCCAATAAAATCTCGGTGCAGCATAGACGCTGTAAAGCATTGCTGGGAGCAGCAACTGAAGGCGCTGCTGCCGCTGCTGCTGTTGCTGCTGCTGCTTGCCCTGCCTGGTTCTCTGCAGGCCCACCCTGCGTCAACCCTCAACAGCATGCCTAATCAACCCTCAAACAGCTTTCATGAGTGGCATAGGTGGGCCTGCGCAGGATGGGCTGCGCACCTTGGGCTTGCCACACGCCAAGGTGTACAGGCCAACAGCAGAGGAATGGGCGGACCCCCTACGCTACAATCTCCGGCATCCGAGCAGAAGCTGAGGCATGCGGCGTCGCCAAGATCATCCCTCCCCAGGGCTGGTCGCCGCCGTTTGCCATCAACAAAGCAGCGTTCAAGTTCTCCAGCAAGATCCAGGCAGTGCATGGGCTGCAGGACCGGCTGGCCCTGCAGGCTCGGCAGGAGTTTGCGGGCGACCTGCACCGCTGCATGGTGCAGGAGGGCAAGGCCATGAGGAAGCCGCCAGTGTTTGGGGGCAAGGAGATTGACCTGTACAAGATGTTCCGTGCAGTGTCAAAGCGGGGTGGCTATGCTGCTGTCACGGATGACAAGAAGTGGAAGGACATTGTGCGCATCCTGCAGGTAAGGCTTTGGCACGGCTTGAACCAAGAGGAAGTTCGGCTTTGCTTGTTGCAGTTGTGCCTCGCGCTGAGTAAGCAGGCAGTAGGTATGCTGCGCCTTGGTCTGCGGCTCATTGCACTGCTCTGCCTTCTCCTCTCTCTGCTGCTGCAGCTGCCCAGCGGCAACAACAACGCATCATACAGCCTGCGGCAGATCTACCAGAAGTACCTGCTGCCGTATGAGGAGTATGAGGCAGAGCGGCTGCGCCGGGAGATGGACGCTGCTGCAGCTGATGACAAGGAGGGCGAGCCAGCAGCAGCAGCAGCCCCAGCAGCAGCAACAGACAAGCGTGTGCGCAGCCCAGATGGAGAGGAGCCGCCATCAAAGAAGCAGAAGAAGCCTAAGGTGCGGCTTTTGGGAGACCGCATGGGTGCTGGGTGCTAGTTTTGCTGTTGCTGCTGCTGACAAATCATGCTGCTGCACTGTGCTGCTACCGCTGCTCTTGCCGCAGGCGGACCGAGGTGAATCCGAGGAGCCCACGGCAGGGGGGTCTCAGCCACCGAGCAGGCCTAAGAAGCCTCCACCAGGCGCCCTGCGCATCCCGAAGAACATCGACGTGCTGCTCTGCGAGGCATGCAACGGCGGGCACCATGAAGACCAGATCCTGCTGTGCGATGGCTGCGACCGCGGCTTCCACATGTTTTGCCTCAATCCTCCGCTGGAGAAGATCCCGGCTGGCGACTGGCTGTGCCCCATCTGCCTGCAGGCCAAGAGCGACAACTCCGCGCTGCGGCAGGGCACTGAGATGAGCTGGAGCGAGTTCGAGAAGAGTTCCAATGCAGCCAAACGCATGTACTGGGGTGGAGATGCCCGTGCTCGCAAGGTGGGGTTTGCTCGTACCTCGTCGCCGTACTTCCAGTGCTGCAACGCGGATTCCCTGCGCCCCACCTGCTGTTCATTGCCGCAAATATTACCCAAGACGATACTTTTATGGTTGCGTTTATCAGGGACGGCTGCTGAACGTCAAATGTCGCGTCCACGTGCTAGGCCAGGCTGCACAGGTGGCTCTCTTTGCGGATGGCACTGCACTCACTTCAGTGGGGAAGTCCTAGCTGTGCGAACACGTGCATGTCAGTACTCTGCATCACGCCTGCTTGCCTTCCACTGTCCTGCTGGGCAATTTGCACCCGAACACCCTCCTTCCCCACAGGCCACCTGGGATCAGGTTGAGACTGGAGTTCTGGCGTGTAGTGGAGGAAGCAGAGGAGCCATTCGATGTGCTGGTCGGCGATGACCTGGACACAGCAATACTCGGCAGCGGCTTCCCTTGCTCGCAGCAGCTGCTGACTCAGCGCGGCGTCAAGCCCCTCGCAGCACTGACAGCCAGGCGGCAGCAGCTGGGCGGCGGCGGCGGCGGTGGCACGCACACGGCTGGAGTGCAGCAGCGGCAGCTGTTAAACCAGGCTGGTGGTAGCAGCAAGGTCAGCAAGCCTGCTGCTGGTAACGCTGGCGTCAAGGCTGGTACGCCTGGTGTTTCGCCCCCTGCCAAGCCTGATACTGCTAGGCCTGGCAGCAGCAGCGCTGCTGCAGCAGCACCAGGTCCAGCAGCAGCAGGCAAGGCAGGGACACCTACGCCAGCAGCAGCAGCAGCAGCAGCAGAGGAGGGTGGCGCCAGCGAGGGGCAGCCTCGGCAGCAGCAGCTGGCAGGCATCGAACGCGTGCCTAGCCGCAGCAGGAGTGGGCGCCCCATCAGTCGCCGCTCCCCCAGCGTGCGCGACACTTCGGTACCCACAGCCGCTGGCGAGGTGGCTACCGACATCACTGCAGCTGGCAGCGTGGAGCCTGTCTCCTCTGCTGCTGCTGCTGCTGCTGCTGCTGCTGCTGCTGCAGCTGATGCTGCAGATGACGCGGTTGCAGAAGCACGGCTGCAGTCCGAGGCACCCAGCTCAACAGCCCCCGGCGTTGCGGCAGCAGCAGCAGCACATGGCGCAGCTGACCTTGCAGCCACAGCAGAGCCCGCAACAGATGCAGCAGCAGCAGATGTTCATCCTCTGCCAGCAGCCAAAGCACAGGAAGCAGCAGAGGAGCCAGCAGCTATGGCAGCTGAGGAGCCAGCAGTAGCAGAGCCGGCAGCAGCAGGTGATGCTGACTTGGCAGTTGCTGACGCATGTCGTGCAGCTGCTGATGCAGCAGCGGAGGAAATGGAGCTGGGTGCGGATGCCGTGGCTGCTGTTGACATGGAGCACGATGCATCGGCAGATGCAGCAGCAGCAGGTGCTGCCGCCGCACCAGACGATGCAGCTGAGGCAGCAGAGCGGGATGCCGCAACAACAGGCACAGCAGCAGCAGCAGCAGGTGATAGCAGCCGCGATGCACCAGTGCCTTTCACCCACGACAGGCAGGCAACTCCACAGCCAGCAGAAGCAGCAGCAGCAGCAGCGCCAGCTGACGCCAAGGCTCAGGCCGCGGCAGCTGCCGCTGCTGCCGCCAGGGCTGCACTCGCTGCCGCTGCGCCGTCGGCGCCGGCACTGCCTCAGCAGCAGCAGCCGCAGCAGGGCAGTGGTGCAGTTGTCGCTGCAGCTGTTGTGGCTGAGCCGCCTGCAGTCACGCCGCCGGTGCGCCCGCGGCGCCCGCAGCGCAAGCCGCAGCACCGCTGGCGCGACTCTGAGAGTCCGGCGGCGACGCCGCCGCCGCTGTCGATGACGCCGCCGCTGCTGCAGACGGCGACAGCAGCGGCGCCAGATGCCGGGCCACGGGAGGGCAGTGAGGCGCCCGAGCTGCTGCTGCCTCCGTCACAGCTTGCAGGCGGTGCTGCTGTGGCTGCTGCTGCTCCTGCAGCCGCAACGGCAGGTGGCGCTTGCGGCGGGTTTGGAAAAGACCCGACGGCATTTGCAGCAGCGCTGGCGGAGTACACAGCCCACCCGTGGAACCTGAACAACATCCCGATGCAGGGCGGCGAGTTCGCCAGCTGCCTGTCGCTGCTGCAGCGGCGGCATGTCAACGCAGGCGCCCCCGCTGGAGCTGCCGCTGCTGCTGCTGCAGTGCCTGCTGCAGCAGCAGCAGCAGCGCCGCGCAGCCGCGGCGAAGCCTGCACAGCATCCTCCCGCCGGGGTGCTGCCGGCATCCCGCCGCCGGGATCGGCGAGCGCTGCGGCGGCCTGCGCCACTGCCGCCGCGGCTGCGGTGGCCGCGACGGGGGGCGCGTCGGGCGTGCCTGCCGCCCCGGCCGTGCCGCCCAGCCCGCAGAGCCTGCTGGTGCCCAAGCTGAGCCTGGGCAGCATGTTCAGCAGCAGCTGCTGGGGTGTGGCCGACCACCTGCTGTACGGTGTGTACTACATGCACATGGGCGAGCCGCGCAGGTGGTACAGCGTGCCCGCGGAGGAGGGCAAGCGCTACGAGGTGCGGCTGTCCAAGTGTGCTTGTTCCTGCTTTGCATGAATTCTTTTGTGGGCAGCCTGGCATACTGCTTTGGGTTTGGTACGCCCGCAGAAGAGGGCGGCCGAGACGAGGTGCAGCACAGTGTTACAGCGTTCCCTGGGTTTACGGCTTTGGGGACACCTTTGGAGGGCGCAGTGCCTGCTTGCAGGGTGCCTGGCCATGCTCGGAAGAGATGCGCTGTGCAGCATGCTGGCGACCAGAGCTGCAGTGCAAATGTTGCCAAATGCAAAGACACAGCGTTGTTGTGTTTGGCCGTTGCACGCGGTGCGCCACCCAAGCGCAGGCAGGCACGGCGAGCCCGGCCTGTCCCCGCACGTGCGCGTGCTGCTGCAGCTGCACCCCCTGGCGCGTGCTGCGGAGCACCGAGCGCCAAGCACTTGCCCACCGCCAACCCTGTGTGCTTGCGCAGGATGCGGTGCGCGCGCTGCTGCCTGGCCAGCTGGAGGCGCAGCCGGAGCTGCTGGACCAGCTGGGGACCATGGTGCACCCGCGCTCACTCAAGCAGGCGGGAGTGGCGGTGTTTGCCACCCTGCAGGTACGCAGCCATGCATCCACACTGCCAGGGTCTGCGCTGGTCTCAGCTGCGATGCAGTTGACGCCCTGCTGCCCTGTTGCTGATGAGTTTCGCTGCATGCTGTCGCCTAGGGGTTGGTTTTTGCGGCTGCTCTGGGGCGTCCTGCCCATCAGTGCAACCCTGTGCTGCTGCTGCTGCTGCTGCTGCTTCACCAGGAGCCAGGGCAGTTTGTCGTCACGTTCCCCTCCGCCACCACGGCGCACGTCAACACGGGCTTCAACGTGGTCGAGAGCGTGGCGGCAGCGCCGCCCGACTGGTGGCAGTGGACGGAGGCTGCGGCGGCACGGCTGCGCAGCAGCCGGAGGGTGCCGGTGAGGGCTGCTGCTGCTGCTGCTGCTGCAGGGCTGCGGATGAGGTGCACCTGTGCAGCTGCCTGGGAGTGGCGCAGTGCGCGTGTGTCCATGCGACGTGCTGTCTCGTCGCACCAAAGTGCGCTGCAGGAGCGCCTGCGGGGCGCACTTGACGTGCTCGCACATGACGCCAGGTGCTGCACCTGAATGCCCGGGGCAATGCAGCGTGGGCGTGTCCATGTGACACGCTGCGCTGCTAAGAAGCACAGCGTCCTGGCGCAACGCCAATGCACGATTTATCGGCTGTGTGTCTTGCCACGACGTCCTGCTGCTGTGCAGGTGTTCAGCCAGGACCGGCTGATGCTGGCGACTGCAGCGTCCCACAACCTGAGCCGGGCCATGGCCGGCTGCCTGCTGCCGCAGCTGCTGCGCCTCACACGCAGGGAGGAGATTCTGCGCCTGCAGCTGTGGAGCGCAGGTGGGGTGGCTGCGATGCAGACAAGGAAGTGATGCACACATGCAGGGAGGGTTGTGGTAGTCCATGTGTAGCTGTCATGTGCTTGGCAGCTGCAGTGTGTGGAGTGCAGGTTGAGTGGCGGCAGTGCAACGGCGGATGGTTTTCGTGACTTGTGTGGGGCCCTGCCTTGGCTGCTGCAGCTGCACATGCAGGCCAGGTGCTGGTCCAGTGCCCTACACATAGGTTTTGAAAAACTTGTAACAAGCAGCGACGGCAGCCGCATTCGAGGGGGGGGCATGTAAACCACTCATGAGTGCAGCGCGCTGCCCAATGCTCCTGCTACAAGGCATTGCTGCAACCTGCCGGCCCTGCTGGTTGTGGCTCGCGCTGCTCAAGCTGAAGCAAGGGTGCACTGCTGCATGCTGCTGCTGCTGCTGCTGCTGCTGCTGCTGCTGCTGCTGCTGCTGCTGCTGCTGCCGCCGCTGCGGCTGTGCAGGCGTGCACAAGGGCCGCGTCATCAACGTGTCGCGCGGCATGGCAGCTGGCGACAGCCAAGACGCAGAGTGCGCCACCTGCAGGTGCGCCCGTGTGTTGTGGGGTGTCTGCTGACTCGTGTAAACCTGACGCAGGGTGCGCCACCTGCAGGTGCGCCTGTAAGCCTGTCGGGTGTTTGCTGACTGGCTGGGTGATCTATGCAGAGTGCGCCACCTGCAGGTGCTGCCCATGCTGGCCAACAGGCATGGCAGCGCACTTGTGGCAGCCGTGTACCCCGCGCGCGTGCATGGCTTACTTGCTGTCAAACCATGCACCAGCTGTTCAAGGCACCACTGGCGCAGTCCAGACAATGCTTCTGACATGAAGCTACCCCTGCTTGTGCATGGTTGACCAGACACACCCCCAGCCGCTGCGTGTGCAGTCGCGTGGCCTCGTCCATGTGTGCGGCACCATGGGCGCTGCCACTGCACGCCTTGCTCGCCTTGAGCACCCTCGCCACAAACATGTGTGTTTGTGTGTATGTTTTGTGTGTATGTGGCAGGGCGCCGCTGCACACGCTGGCGCTGGAGTGCGACTGCTGCCCGGGGCGCTACGTGTGCCCGCACCACGCCGCCGCGCTGTGCGAGTGCGGGCCCAGCGAGTGGCGGCTGCTGTTCCGCTTCACGCTGGCGCAGCTGCAGGAGCGGCTGGCAGAGGCTGCGGCGCGCGTCGGCATGGTGAGCAGCTGCTGCTGCTGCTGCTGTTGCAGCAGCGGTGGTGTATGCGGTCCATATGTCAGGCTTGCGTTGCAGCAATGTGTGCTGCTGTCCTGGGAGTCACTGCCCGGCTGCTTCCACGTATGATGCACAGCAGCATTCCCAATATCCCAAGCTGCGCCAGTCGCCATGCTGCAGCCATGCATCCAGCAAGCATGCCGCATTTGGTGCATGGTGCACTGCAGCAGTCTGTGTACGCTTGCATTGAAGGATTGGCCAGCGCTGCACACATCCCTTGGTTGACGTGTCCCTGCCGCGCCCTCTGCTGTCCACTCCCAACAGAGCATGGCTGGGCTTGAGGGCGAGGAGGAGCAGCAGCGGGCATCAGCGGTGGAGGCCAACGTGCGGCGAGTGCTGGCAGCCGTGCATGCGGCAATCGCGGAACACGAGGCAGAGCTTGGAGGCTGCCAGCAGCAGCAGCAGCAGCAGCAGCAGCAGGACAAGGGTGCATCGGCAGTACAAGCACCACCAGCAGCAGCAGGAGCAGCAGCAGAGAAGTCACCTGGCAGTGGCGGCTGCGATGCAGCAGAGGCTAAGGATGTTCAGATGGCAGAAGCAGCAGAAGCAGATGAGGCAGCACAGGCAGGGCAGGCTCCAATAGGGGCAGATCCTGCAGTGATATCTGCTGTACTTACAGCCTCTGCTGGGGAAGCTGATGTTGCTGCTGCAGCTGACATCAAGCAGGAGTCTGGCAGTGAAGCCATGCAGCAGGGAGCAGCAGCAGCAGTGGGCATTGTGAAGCAGGAGTCAAGCTGGCAGCAGCCTGCCGCCATGCAGTTAGACCAACAGCCAAGTGAAGAACTGCAGAGCCGGCAGCAGCCACAGCCACAGCAGCATTCGCTGCTGCCAAACGGCACTGCAGATGGGCACAGGCAGGAGCACAGCGCTGAATCCGAACAGCAGCAGCAGCAGCAGCAGCAACAGCAGCAGCAGGCTGTGGCTCTAAAGCAGGAGGACGCTCAACAGCAGCAGCAGCAGGCAGCCTTGGCAGGGACGGCAGCCAATGGCCTGACTGCAGCCACAGCAGGGTTGCAGCGACAGGGCAGCGGCCAAGCTGACGTGGCGCCAGCAGCAACAGCAAGGGTTGATTACATTGCTGCTGATGCTGCGCTGGCTGCTGCGCTGGCTGCGGAGGCTGCGGGCGTGCGCAAGCGGCGGCTGCGCAGTGCCGGCAGGTGCGGCCAGGATCCAGCTGCGGTCGCTGCACCTGGCGCCCCTGCTGCCACTGCAGCTGGCCCTGCTGATGCTGATGCCAGCAGGCCCGGCACATCCAGGCCATCATCAGCCCGATCAAGCGGGGGGAGGGCAGCTGCTGCCGCGTCAGCTGACAGTCGCGATGACGACGAGCAGCAGGACATGCTGCGGAGTGCAGCGCTGCTGCTGCAGCTGGCCGGCCCGGAGAAGCAGCACCAGGCGGAACAAGGGCGGCGACGCAGCCCTGGGGCCTCTCACGACACTGGCGCCGTTGCTGTCAGCAGCCAAGGCCAGCAGCAGCAGCAGCAGCAGCAGCAGCAGCAGCAGCAAGGATGCGAGGAGGCAGCAGGCGTGCTGATGGCTCTGCAGGATGCAGCAACAGTGGCAGAGGTGGATGCCGACAGCCCGCTCGTGTTTGAGCACTACTTTGATGTGCTGTCATCCTCGTCATCTGATGATGACGACTCTGACGCGGACCTCGGGTGCAGCAGCAGCGGCGACGACGCAGATGATGGAGATGACGCAGGTGACGGCGACGGCGAAGCAGGGTCCTCTGCTTCTGCGCTGTCAGGGGGTTTGAAGTCGCCAGCACAGGAGAAATTGGAAGCAGAGCAGATGCAGCAGGTCAGCAGCGAGGACGAGGATGAGCTGCAGGAGCAGCCTGCCAGCAAGCGCCGCCGCCGCAGCGGCCACAGCAGCGATGGTGGTGGCGGTGGTGAGAGCAGCAGCGCATGCGATGACGGCGGCGGCGAAGCCGATGTTGCTGCTGCCGCCGCCGCCGCGCTGCGGCGCACCTCCCAGCGTGCCCGCAAGCCCTCCCAGAAGCTGCTGCAAGTGGCCCAGGATGGCGAAGAGGCAGTCCCCGAGACTGCAGCTCCTGGGGTTCGACCCGGGGCCCTCGCCGGCAGCGGCAGGAGGGCCAGTGCCACCGACAGCGGCAAGCGGCGCGCGAGCGTGCCAGGCAGCGGCAAGCCGCTCAGCCGTCGGGAGCGGCGGGAGCGGCGCAGCAAGCGCCGCGAACGGCGCCGGCGGCGTGAGCGGCGCGAGCAGCGCATGGCGGAGGCGCAGCAGCAGGGGCTGGACAGCATGTTCCCGAAGGAGCTCGACAAGATGCGGCGCAAGCTGCTGCGCAAGCGTCAGGGGTGGGAGGCTGCTGCTGGCGGGCTGTTGGAGGCTGGCAGTGCACAGCCGGAGCAGGTGGGTGACGTCAGCGTGGCTGCTGCTGATGCAGTACTGCTGCTGCTCCTGTGTTGTGTGTGCGCTGTGCTGTCGTGTCTGCGTGCTGCCTGCTGTTGCTCTTAAGGTGCTGCCTGTTGCATTTTGCCGAGGTGGTCAGGGGGATGGTGTGGGTGGCTGCTGCTTGGCTGCAGGGTCGGAACAGATCCAATGCATGACCTGAGGGGCACTGTGCATGGGTGGCTCCTAAAGATCTTCAGCTCTGATGTGTCACAGGTGCAGCTGTGCAACCAAGCCACCATCGGTGCTGACTATCGCCGACGCCGCTGCTGCTGCTGCTGCTGCTGCTGCAGGTGGCTGGGCTGCTGTTGAAGGGTGAGCAGCACCTGTGGGGTGGCGCGGAGTGTGACGCTGCCCGCGTGCTGCACAGGCGGCTGCAGGAGGCGCAGCAGTGGGCGGCACAGGTGCGGGGTCGACGCTGACAGCGTCATGTTGATCATCCCATGCCTACCTCAACCCATGCCAAACCGCTGTGCGTTGCCTTGATCAGCAGCGCCGCTGTGCTGCCACCTGCCCAAGTACGTTGCACCGAGGTTTGGCATGGTTTGAGGTAGGCATGGAATGTCGTTTTTGTTGCAGCAGCTTGCAGCACAGTCCATGCTGTGTGACATGCAGGACACAATGAACACGCGCCTGCATGTGCGGTTCCTCACACGCGCTCGCCACCTGCTGCTTCCCCTGACGCGCTCTATTGTGTCGCACCTCTCCTCATCACACAAAGGTTGAGCGTGCAGCCAGGAACCGCCCCGCCACCCCCTATGAAGTCGTCGTCAACCTGCTGTCCCTGCAACCGCCGCCGATGGTCGCCGACGGGCTCGAAGAGCTCGAAGAGGCAGCAGCAGCAGCAACAGCCTGGCGCGTGAAGTACTACACCACCATTGGCCTGCCCGCAGCAGCGGCGGCCGCAGAGGCTGGGCTCATGGGCCCGGCTGGGCCCGCTGACGTGGCAGCAGCGGCGGAGGCGCCGCCAGAGACAGCAGCAGCGGCAGGCGATGAACCACGGGGGACTGACGAAGCAGCGCCAGCAGCACCTGCGTGGACGGCAGACTTCAGAGGCAGCGTGTGTGACGAGCCAGCAGCGCCGGCGGCGGCGGCCAGGGCGGCAGCGACAGCGGCAGCTGCCGCAGCGGCAGTCGCGGCCGCGTTCCCAAGCATCACATCTGCGCTTGAGCGGCGGCACAGCGGCAGCAGCAGCACCAGCGGCAGCAGCATGGCAGACCTCATGGAGGCTGCCCTGGTTGAGCCGCCGTCTGCTGCTGCTGCAGCTGCCGCTGCTGCCAGCGCAGCTGCGTTTGCGGGCCAGCGCTTTGATGTGCAGCTGCTGGAAGACCTGGCGGAAGAGGTGAGCGGGCGGCTGCAGCTATTGATAATGAGATTCAGTTGCTGCTCAACCCAATATCGATCGAAGTCCAATAGTGATCATGTACGCAGCTGCGCAGCATGCTGCTGTCGTTGTTTGGTGTTGCTGAACAAGGCTGCTTGTAGCGAAACAAGTCCTGTGCAGCTGCACTGCAGCACATCAAGTTCCGCCCACACAAGGTTGCTGTGTTGCGGCCAGATCTCGTGGCCTGGGTCTGAGCAGAACCTTCACCATCTCCCAACGCCCTGCAACAACATCGTGCAGGTGGCTGGAATCGGGCTGGACTTGCCAGAGCTGCAGCTGCTGCGCGGCCGCCTGCTGCAAGGGGAGCTGCTGCAGGAGCAGCTGGATGAGGTGCTGGGCGCGAGCGGGCACGATCGCGCGAGCATCAACACGCTCAAGGCGCTGCAGCAGCAAGCAAGCAGCTGCGGGCTTGCGCTGGGAGGTGCGTGGCGGGGAGCAGCGGGTCAGAATGCACTGCGTGTCCATGCTGCATCGCTCGTCGCTGCTGCTGGAGCGTTGGCACGGCTCGTGTTGGTGCCAGCGGTGAAGCGGTGTGCGGGCATGTGCAGCTCGCACGGTTGTGCCACTGACCGACGTGGGGGCAGTGGACGCTGTTCTACTGAACCGGAAGTGCAATGCCTGCCTGAGTGCCTGCCTGAGTGCCTGCCTGAGTGCCTGCTCCACACTTGACCTTGTGTGGTGAGTGCCTGAGTGCCTGAGTGCCTGAGTGCCTGAGTGCCTGCCTGAGTGCCTGCTCCACACTTGACCTTGTGTGGTGAGTGCCTGAGTGCCTGAGTGCCTGAGTGCCTGCCTGAGTGCCTGCTCCACACTTGACCTTGTGTGGTGAGTGCCTGAGTGCCTGAGTGCCTGAGTGCCTGAGTGCCTGCCTGAGTGCCTGCCTGAGTGCCTGCTCCACACTTGACCTTGTGTGGTGAGTGGCCGCTGCAAGCTGTTTGACGGCCTGGCGTCTAGCTTTGGGCAAAAGCACGTGCACGCAGTTGCCTGCGCATAAGCACCCACAACACCCTTCTTGCTGCCATGTATTCTGGCCGCTGCCGCTGCTGACCCCTACAACGTTTGGTCGCTGCCAAACCTGCAGGGCTTGACCGCCTGGCATCCAGCATCGAGCAGGCGGAAGCCATGCAGGCGCGCGCGCGGGACTGCCTGCGCATGCGCACGCCGCTGCCGGAGCTGCAGCAGCTGGTGGCCGACGCGGCGGCGCTGCCGGTGCATGTGCCGGACGTGGAGGCGGCGTCTGCGCTGCTGGGCAAGGCGCAGGACTGGCTGAAGCGGGCACAGGTGGCCGCGAATCAGGTGCGGCGTTCGACCAGTCAACTGACCAGCCACCTGTCATGCGGGGGGGGGGGGGGCGTCACGAGTACTATAAGAGCGCTGTAGGAGTGGCTGTGATGGTCGCTTGCGCACCCACAGCTACATGTCGACAGACTGAATGCTGCGGTGGCCTGGCGTGGGTATGTCTGGGTGCAAACTCTGCACCGTTGTGGTGCTTGCTGCCGAGGTTTGGGCATGGCCCGGGCCGTGTCAGCTCTGCTGGCAGAGGCGCGAGGTTTGCTGGACAGGGCAACCAGGCGTCCTGTTGTGCGCAGGCGTGTGGCCAAGGCAGGCGGGGAGCCGCCGCGGTGCGGCTGCTTTGTGTGACTCCCTGCCGCAGTGCATGGGCGGCGCACTGTGACAGCTTGAGGCGCCTTACGCGCCGCTACTGTAGCCGCCTGCAGGCATGCTGCTAGGATGGCTCATCTGAGCTGCCGCGCCTGTTTTTTGTGTGGTACGTCTCGCCGCTCCCTCTCGTGCATGGCGCTGCTGCACACCGACGCTGCGCGCCTGCCGCCGTGCCTGCGCCGTCCTGCCGTGCTGCTGCTGCCGCTGCGCCTGCGCCCGCAGGGGGGCCCGCTCAAGGCGATGCGGGAGCTGCTGCACGCAGGGGAGCGCCTCGGCGTGGAGGTCGGGGCCACGGAGGCGCTGCGCGCCCGCATCAGGCGGCGCGAGTGGGAGGAGAACGCCAGGCGCGCGCTCGGCGGCAAGAGCAGCATGAGCAGCCTGGCAGGTGCGGCCGCGGTGGCAGCCGACCGAGCACTCGCGTGCTGCTTCTGCCGTGCACGCGTACCCCGACCGTCGTCAAGCTCCGTGCACTCCGCTTGACCGAGCGCATGCGAGCAGTCTCGGCCGTGCAGGCGTGCTTTTTCTGCTGCACAGCTCTGCAATCAAGGTCGGCGGCAGCCTGTAAGCTTTCGATCGCTCGCGCGCGTGCTTGCTCGAACCCGTGCTTCCGCACGAGCATTCGTCACGTCGGCGGCTGGCGCCGCCCACCCTGCGCAAGCCCTCGCCGCCGACCTGCTCTGCCTTACTCACGCCCCATGTCTTGTCTGCTGCTGTCTTGAAATGCGCCGCATGTGCCGCGCTGCAGAGGTCCTGGAGGAGGCAGCCCGCATGGGTGCGGCCACCAGCAGGCAAGCCAGATCCCTCAAGGCCCGCCTGGAGTCTGCCCTCGGATGGGACAGCAAGGCTGCAGTTCTGCTCGGCCGCGCGACAGCAGCAGCAACAGCCAAGCTGGCAGCGCTTGCTGCAGCGGGGTTGGCAGATGATGATGCCCTGGAGCAGTACAAGCCGCTGGTTGGGCCGTGGGCCGGACCCGAAGGGCAGCAGGGAGCCGGGGCAGCTGCTGCTGCCGCCGCTGCTGCTGCAGAAGGCACTGACGGCAATGCTGAAGCTGCAGAGCCAGCAGCAGCAGATGGCGCGAAAGGAATTGAAGCAGCAGCAGCAGCTTCTGCACAGCCTGCTGCAGCAGCAAGGCGTGGTGGCGGCGGCGCTGCTGCTGCCACTGCTGCTGCTCGTGCGGCACTTGCAGCGCTGGCAGCTGCCGTCAAGGAGGAGGAGGAAGAAGCTGCAGCAGCAGCAGCAGCAGCTGAGGCTGAAGCAGCTGCTGCTGGTGTGGGTGCTGAGCAAGCAGGGGACCAGGAGATGGCAGAAGCTGATCCGCAGCAGCAGCAACAAGAGCAGCAGCAGCAGCAGCAAGAGCAGCAGCAGGGTGATGATCAGCCCATGGCTGATGCTGAGGAGCAGCAGCAGCCAGCAGCAGAGCAGCAGGCCGCAGCAGATGCTGCTGCCGCTGCAGCACCTGCGGAGCAGCAGGCTGTTAGCTTGCCTGCTGCCGATGACAGCCCAACACCTGCGGACAGCCCCGCAGATGCTGCTGCGGCCGCCGAGCCTCTCACAGGGCAGATTGGCTTGACGGAGCTGGCGGAGTTGGTGCAGTCCGGCACTGCCCTTGGCGTGAAGATGGAGCGCCTGACTGAGGCCAGTAGGCTGCAGGTGAGGATGAAGCTGCTATGTTGTTGGTCTTTGGATTGCTGCTGTCGAAACGTGTGCAGCTGTCGACCCAAAGGATGAGAAGAGTGTGGTGCACAGTATGCCACTGGCTGGTCGTCATGCTGCATGCAGTGCCATTGCACTCCGCTGAAAAGCCAGCGCGTCACGGAACATTGCCTGGCACAGCAGCAGCAGCGGCGGCGAACAGCACCCTGCCCTTCCAAGCCGCCTGCGCTGAGCCATGCTGTGGCGCCGCTGTGCGTCTGGGTGCCCTGCAGGCCGGCTGTTCATCTTGGCAGGGCAGGGTGGAGTCGTTGAGGCAGGACATGGCCAACGGGCAGCTGCCATCCCCTGAGCGAGTGCAGGACCTGCTGCTGTCGGCTGCAGCCACGGGTGCCGCACTGGGGCACATGGACGACCTGCAGGTGAGCAGGCGCCTTGGAACGGGGTGCTGGGGTTGGGCCGGCGGCCGCAGTACACGCCAAGCAGCAAGGTGCTGCACTGGGGATGTTGGGCGATGTGCAGAGGTGCGTGCAGAGCCTGCGCTGTGCCGGTGCAGGGGTCAGCTGGGGGGCGTGTGTGGAGCCCTGGGACGCGGTGGCTGATCAGCGGTTTTGTCGAGCGTAGGTGTGAGCCAGGGTATCAGGGCGTGATGGTGTGCTCCAGGAGCAAGCATGTTGCGGAGTTGCCGTGCCACGGCAGTGTCAGGGCATCGCTCACTTCTTGTTGCACTCCTGGTGCATCTCCCATGCACCCCGCTGCTGGCGCTGTGCGCTGGCTGTGTCTTGGGCTGCCACGCTTGCGGGAGTGACGCATCACTCACCAACCGGCCAACGACCGACTGTCAGCTGCGTGCTTCATAAACGTGCTTGCAGGCCGTGCTGCTGGAGGGCAAGGCCTGGCAGTCCCGCGCTGATGAGCTGGCGGCGCAGCTGGCGGCGCAGCAGGAGGCCGCCGAGGCTGCCGCTGCTGCTGCTGCCGCCGGCGGCTGCGTGCTGCGCGGGCCCGAGGCGGATGCCGCTGCTGAGCGCGACATCGGCGACTTGGAGGCCGTCATAGGTGGGGCGTTGGAAGAGGTGGCGGGTTTGCTGCTGTTCAGTGCGTTTGCTGTTTGTGGTGGCGAGCTGTGACCGCACGGCGTGGCCTCAGCCTTGGAGGGCGCTGTCTGCTAGGCCCAACGCTCGTGTGCTGGGAGTGCCATGGACAGGCAGCCAATGCATCGCCTGCACTTGATACTAATCGATGATACCATTTTGATGGAGCAGTGTTGTTGCATTCGCTGGATGTGCACTGACGTTGTGCAAGTTCACCTTCAGTGGCTGCGCAGTCTACACGAAAAGTGCTGGCTGCTCCCACCTTGTTGCCGCCCACCAGCCACACGCGGCTGATTCGTCAGCCACCTTGTTGCCGCCCACCAGCCACCTTGTTGCCGCCCACCAGCCACACGCGGCTGATTCACCAGCCACCTTGTTGCCGCCCACCAGCCACCTAGTTTGCCGCCCACCAGCCACACGCGGCTGATTCACCAGCCACCTTGTTGCCGCCCACCAGCCACCTAGTTGCCGCCCACCAGCCACCTTCTTGCCGCCCACCAGCCACCTAGTTGCCGCCCACCAGCCACCTTGTTGCCGCCCACCAGCCACCTTGTTGCCGCCCACCAGCCACACACAGTTGATTCACCAGCAACACGAGGCCAACAGACGTGCTCAGGCTGGCAAACAACTGACAAACAACGACCGTCTGTCCCTGCGTCTGCTCGCCGTGCGCTGCCTGCCTCCTGCACCCTGCCCGCAGCTGACGGCGAGTCCATCGGGCTTGCCTTCCCGGAGCTTGTGACGCTGCAAAACAGGCTGGCGGCGCTGCGCTGGCAGGCGCACGTGTCAGACAAGTTCAAGCTGCTGTTCCAGCTTCACGACGCGGCCGTGGTGCGGCGCCAGCGGCGGCTGCAGCAGCAGGCGGAGCAGCAGAAGCAGGGCGTGGGGGCAGCAGCAGAGCCTGCAGCTGGCGCAACGCCAGGTCAGGATGCAGCAGCAGCGGAAGCAGCAGCAAGGGAGACGCCGCCAGCAGTGCCTGCAGGGCAGGAGCCTGCGCTGGCGGCTGACGCAGAAGACCTCCTGGCCGATGAAACCCTGCAGGAACCTGCAGCAGCAGCAGCAGCAGCAGCAGTGGGTGCCACCACCGCCCCTGCAGCTGCAGCCGACACAGCTGCCGCAGCTACTGATCCAGCTGCTGTCAATGCACCAGCAGCAGCAGCCATGGATGCAGCAGAGGCAGAAAAAGACGATGCGCTCAGCCCTGCGACCATCGCGGCCGCTGTCCCGATGCACGCCAAGGGCAGCCTGGCTGAGGCGGTGCGGCTGCTGTCTCTGGCCTCGTCGCTGCCTGTGGACCGGGGTCTGCTGGAGGTGCTGGGGCGTGCTGCTGCTGCCGCCGTGGCGTGGCAGGACGGCGCGGCAGCGCTGCTGCCGGGGCCTGGCGGGCGGCCGTCGCGGCATGGCGTCACCTTGGACGACGTGCATGAGCTCATTCGCCAGGGCAAGGCGCTGCCTTTCAGGTGCGGGTGCTAATCTATTAACAGGAGAATATCAATCGACCAAGGAATGCCACATGTTATAGTAAGAGGGTGCAGTAACAAAAGCGCAGCTCTGGAACCACCCCGAGGTGCATGTGGGGCACGCTGCGTACATGTGCAGCAGGTGGCTCTTGGTTGTCTATGGCATGCACGAGCGACTGGCGCAGCGCCCCTTCAGGCGGGCTGTGGCTGCTGGGGCAGGGAATGACGTGTCTGTGTTGGTCCGGCGGCGGAGCTCCTTGGCGGCATGCGAAGTTGCGTGGGTGGGGAACTGCCCGCACGTGTCAACACAGCAGCCGCTGCAGACGACGTCGCCTCTGCCTTGACCGCCAGGGGCACGGTGAACCGCCGGCCCACCGTGCTGTGCTCAACATGTGGCGACCCGCAGGATGGAGGCGATTGACCGGCTGTCGACGCTGCTGCAAGGCCATGCTGCCTGGGAGGAGGCCGCGCGGTCAACGCTGACGGCGGTGCAGCGCGCATCGGCAGCAGCAAGGGCGGCCGCAGCCGCCTCGCGAGCTGCAGCAGCGGCAGCAGCGGATGAGCAGGAGCAGCTGCGACAGCAACAGCAGCAGAGGCCGGAGAGTGCTGAAGCTGCAGGCCCATCAACAGCAGCAGATGCAGCTGCTGAGGAGGTGGCCAGGCCGTTGGGTCAAGAAGGGGAAGCAGCAGCAGCAGCAGCAGCAGGTGCTGCTGCTGCTGCTGAAGCTGGACCAGCAGGCGCCAGCGAGCAACCGCAGGCTGGCATTGCAGCACCTCCCAAGGAGCAGCAGCAGCAGCAGGTGCAGCGGAGCAGGTCAGGCTCCCTACCACCTAGGCCTGGCAGCAGCAGCGGCCGTGCTCAGCAGCAGCAGCAGCAGCGGCTGCCGCCCAGGCCAACGCTGACGGAGCTGCAGCTGCTGTGTGACGCTGCAAGCACAGACCCAATTTCGTCGCCGCTGCAGGAGCCGCTGAAGGTGCTCATGGCTGCCGTGGACGACTGGCGGGACAAGGGGCGCAGGTGTGTTCTGTCCCATACTAGGACATTTGCAACAGCTGCTACTCCGCAGGATCAGTTGCTTGCCGGCAGATGCTGGATGACACTGAGTGCTTGCTGCCTGTGGAGGTTCTGCTCAGCTTGCTTGCCGTCCACTGGGGTCTATGCTGTGCACTCGCCTCAAGCTGCGGCTGCAGCATGGTTGCCAAACATGCATCGGAGGCTCGGCAGTCACACATGCTCTGCACAATGCCGCCTGGTGAAACCCACCCAGTGCCAGCAGCCGCCTGAGTCGCCCCATGTGGATGACTCGCAGGACGCTCGCCCGCCGCGGCAACTCGTACAAGTTTGACCAGCTCCTGGAGGTGCTGCTGGAGCGCGTCGCCCTCGCCCTGGAGGCGATGCGGCAGATGCACGCCCAGGAGGGCGTCCCGATGCCTCAACGCTACGCGGCCCTGCAGCCGCTGCACACCGCACGGCTGCACCACATGCACACCATGATGGGGCCCGGCGCGGCGACGCTGACGCAGCCAGGGGCACCGGATGGAGCAGCAGCAGCAGCAGCAGGGGCAGGACTGCACCCGCCACCGCCGCCGCAGCAGCAGCAGCAGCAGGCGGACGGCGCAGCGGTTGATGGCGGTGCCAGAGGCCTGGCTCGCCATGGCAGCACGTCGTCGTTCGGTAGCGCCGCCACTGCCGGCGGTGGGGGCGCCGCGAAAGGCAGCAGCAGCAAGCGCGGTGGGGCCGGCGGCGCGGCTGCTGGCTGGCGGCGGCAGCAAGCCGCCGAAAGGCGGCAAGAAGGGCGGCAGCGCAGCACCTGGCGACCCGGCGGCGAAGCAGCAGCAGCAGCAGGCTGCTGCAGCGGGTGCAGCGTAGCGCAAATGACTTGGGGGTGTCTGCAGCTGGCAGGCAGCGCAAGCGCAAGGCATACAGCATGTATGAAGACGACGAGACCGCCTCCACTGCTGCTGCTGCTGCAGCAAGCAGCACCTGCTCCCGCAGCCCCGGTCGAGCCGCCGCCGCCGCAGCTGCCGCGGCACGGCAAGCGGCGGCACGGGCTGGGACTACGCGGGCGGGCCGGCGGAGGCTGCCGCTGCTGCTGCTGCTGGCGCCGCTGAGGCTGGCCAGGTGTGGCGAGGAGGATGAGGGCGCGGTGTACTGCATGTGCCTGCTGGCACACGAGCAGGACACCTTCATCTCGTGTGACGCGTGCGGGGACTGGTACCAACCTCAGGTGTGCCATTTGGTGCTGCTGCTGCTGGGGCTGGTCTGTCAGCTGGGAGCGGGGTCAAACCTCCTGTCAGCTCGGGAAGGCCAGCTACTATAGCTGCAGCATGCACGTGTAGTCGAGCTGTAGCATGTTTCTCAAAGTCGGTGCGGCAGTGTGGGCGAGCTGAGGGTGCAGCAAGGGCACACAGCCCTGCGCAGGCACTGGCATTGTTTCTGCCGTGAAGGGCTCTGTTGCACACCACTAGATGTTTGCAGGACACAAAACCACTGTATTTGTACATTGTCTCGTTGCACGCCGCTGAGCCCATGCGGGCGCTGCGGGCTTGCTGCTTGCTCTGCCGCGTCTGTGCAGCAGACAACGATGCCACCAGGCGCTGTCGCTGCCAACGCGCCAGGAGAACCCTCGCAGCCCACGACACACTTGGTAATGCATACTATAACTAAAACTCACCATACATTTCACGTTGCATGGCCCTGCTGCTGCACGATTCTGCAGGTGTGCGGGCCTCAGCGTGCAGCAGGCGCGCGCAATCAAGCGCTGGCACTGCCCGTGTGCCAGGCGGGCGACGGCCAGCCCGCCCCGCTGCAGGCGGCCGCGGAGCGGCTCGCGCGGCTGCGGCGGCCGCTGCCGCTGCGGCTGCTGCGCGGGCTGCTGCAGGATGCGCTGCTGCTGGGCGTGGAGATGCCTGAGGAGCGCCTGGTCGCTGCGGTGCTGGAGGAGTACGCAGACTGGCAGGTGAGGAGGGCCGGCAGCAGACGAATTGCTCTGCACCTACCAATGGTGTGTATTGGAGCACGTTGGGCTTACCCAGTTCCATATATGAGACGATATAATCCGTTTAGGTTCCTACTTTACCCCAGTGGATGTTGACGACCTTCCGTTTGGTGCAGCCATGCAGCTGTGCGGCCGCACATACCTGCCGCAGTCAGTGACGAGGCACTTGCGTGTATCTGTGTGGCCCAGGATGCGGTCAAGCTTGTTCAGCCGCACACACGTGCAGCCACTTCAATCGCGATGTGGACTTTCAGCTGCATGTGTATCGGAGACGTGGTTTGCGCTGCAGGTCTGCTGCTGGAGGGAGGCACGGCTTGCCTGCACATTCGCTGGTCTGCCGAGCGATTGGCCTGCGCTGCCGCCTGTTGCTGCGTTGCTGCTGCCCTTGCAGGGAGCCTTGGCTGACCTGCTGCGCTCCCACGATTGTAGGTGTCATACATATTTTTACTTTAAAATAAAACAAAAAAGCCTATAATTTACATATTTATGATTTGTTAACGCTGCTGGCTTGCAGGGAGCCTTGGCGGACCTGCTGCTCCCACGAGGCCTGCCAGACCTCGGCAGCCGCAGCGCTTGCAGAGGCAGCGGCAACAGCAGCAACCACTCCGACAGGCAGCGGCGGCGCCTCAATGCCTAACCGCTGGCAGCCGCAG
>JACERP010001374.1:0-21667 GCA_014080715.1 Scenedesmus sp. NREL 46B-D3 | reverse complement strand
GGTGCCGCAGCAGCTCCTCAAAGCCGGCCTCTGCAGCAAGCTTCAGCTCCTGCCAAGACAGCGCGTCAGCCTGGCTGGCGCCCTGCAGAACGCGACATGAGGCACCACCACAATGACATGGGTGGCACCAGTCTCACTGTGGCTCCAACCTGGTGTCACTGCGCAGCTCTGCTGAAGAGGACCAGCAACCTGCTGGGCTAGTTGGCAAGGCACTCAAAGACTGCAGATGTGAACGGAAGCCGCAAGCACCACTCGAGAGTCTTACCATGTCGTCTGGCGCTGTTCTCAGTGTCTCACGCTGCCGTGCAATGTACCGCTTGAGGCCCTCACTCCACTCCCTGCGCTGCCGCTCCAACTCAGGCCTGTCAGGAGGTGCTGGTGCTGCTGCTGATGCTGCAGGGGCGGTTGCGGGAGGCTTTACCGCATGCTTTGAGCCGGCTGCTGCCGGCACGCGCTGTGCAGAGCCAGCGCCCTTGCGCAGAATGTTCTTCTTGGGTGCTGCTGGCTGCTGCATGGGGTTGCGCATGAGCTCATCCATGCGCAGCCTTTCAAGGCGCCGGCGCTCTAAGGCCTCCTGGACCTGCTGGGGCAGCAAAGATGTGAGCACGACGGTGGCGGACGACGCAACTGCCTTTCTGTGTGTGCTCATCAGGTACGTGTACGATCCCCCCAGTGCTGCAATGCATCACCAGCATTGGCTGGTGTCCAGCCCTGCCCATACAGTTAATGCAAGTGCAGTCTCGTTGAGATCGCTGAAAGCAGTGCAGCATGGATACCTTTGCCTGCTGCTCGTCCGCAAGGCGCCTGCTGGCCTCATCGTACCGCCTGCAGTACATAACATCCGGGCACCCATTGCTGTCAAGCCTGTTATTGCTGCTGCCTGCATCTCCCCTGAGAACTGCAAAAGTTACTGTCTGCATCATAAAAGTGCTTGCCCACTGCTCGCACCTCCTGCGCTCCTCATTGTCCTGATGCTCTGCTTCCAGCGCACCTCCTGGCTGGCCCTCATAGGAGTGTTAAGGTGTCAGCACTCGCGCTTGCACCTCAAAGACATCACAAGTACTGTTTGAGTTTTGGCATGTCGTAAATCTGGTGCTCGCTGGGGTGGGTAATGGTCAGCACCGAGATGTAGCACGACGGACCCAGTCTGGTGACTTGCTGCCACCCTACCATGCGGCATGCTGAGTTGTTTGCGAAGTGATAAGCTTGATTTGTTAGCCAGTGAAACGGTTCATGTCAGCGATTTGTTAAGGTCATGAATTTTGACTGTCACAGTCATGCGTCCACATGTTCAACTTAGTGGCTTGGTGCTCTGCGTGAGTTACACTCTCCCAGGGTTGTGACCCATAGCACCCCAGCTTTTCTTGCACTCCACGTTTGCAAGATGCTGGCACAGCGCACCACCGCAGCCGTTTGCACTGGCTACAGGCCCCGTGTGGCCCTGAGGTGCTGCGCACCACTGCCCAGGGGTCTGATCAGGGCCAATGTGGCTGCTCCCATTTCCCCACCTGGTCAGCCCATGACCGATGAGCGCGGCTTCAGGCTGAACGAGGTGAGCACAGGGCGCTGAAGACGCAATTCCCCGCACAGGAAGTAGCAGCGCCTGACAGGAAGTTGCGCTTGTATTAGGAGGCGATCTTGCTTCGACACGTTTTACAGCAAGCCTCAGCGTGCATGGCGTTGGGACTCACCCTGCACATCTTCATCAGCCAGCACTCCTGGTGCAGGCAGGAATGGCTGCTGTACGACTGTTGCACCTTGAGCCAGGTACAGCGTACCACACCCGATCAAACAAGCCTGCTGTCAGGCTGCCGTTTGTATCAGCGGATTTTGTATAAGCGTGCCTGCCTGCCTGCTGTTGTTCCACTGCAGGATGGCAGCTATGACCTGAGCGCTCCTCCTCCGTTTGGACTGGCTGACATTCGCAATGCCATCCCAGCTCACTGCTGGGTCAAGGACAGCAAGCGCAGCATGGGCTTCTTGGCTCTGGATGTGGCTATTGTGGGCGCCCTGGCATATGGTGCCTTCACCCTGAACGCGTGGTAGGTTCCAGTGCGGCTGCACCATGAATTGCATGAGAAGAAGTTTTGGCGGTGCACACCAGCTGTTGCATGTGAAGGGAGCATGACTCTCTTGCATGCGGCTGTGCCCCATGCTGCAGCCAATGTGCAACAGCGGCTGTTCCCCATGCAAGAGAGTCATGCTCCCTTCACATGCTGCAGCTATTGTGCAACAGCCAAAACTTCTGATCGTGGTGCTCGACATTCGCATGGGGCGCAATCGCCATTGCTGTATGCGCCTGGTGCCGCCCCATGCTCAACCACCATTGTGTGTCCTGTGCAGGTGGGCATGGCCACTGTACTGGATTGCCCAGGGCACCATGTTCTGGGCTCTGTTTGTTGTTGGCCACGACTGCGGCCACCAGAGCTTCAGCAACAACAGGCACCTTAATGACCTGGTGGGCAACATCTCACACGCCAGCATCCTGGTGCCGTACCACGGCTGGCGTGTGAGCCACCGCAAGCACCACGGCAACCACGGCCATGTGGAGAACGACGAGAGCTGGCACCCAACCACCAAGTCGCAGATGGACGAGATGGTGAGCCACGCAGCTGTTTGTGAGATGCGCAAGGGCTTCGATTGCTTGCAGGAACAGTGCCAGCCGGTGCTTGCAGGACAGCAGGTGCTAGTGTGCTGTACCGAAGTGTCAGCAGTGCTGCATACACACAGCAGCTTGCATCGCTTCCACTTGCGTGCTGGTGTGATGAGAAAGCCCTGCTGCTCTGCATGCTTCTTTGTGTAGCTCAATCTACATCGGCGCTGACTGGTGTGTGCTTCGTTGCCCTTGCAGGAGCCCATGGGCCGCCTGGGCCGCCTTAAGTTCCCCTTCCCGCTGTTTGCCTTCCCCTTCTACCTGTGGGCCCGCTCCCCGGGCAAGCAGGGCAGTCACTATGACCCCAATTGCGACCTGTTCCAGCCCAGCGAGAAGCGCATGGTGCTGACAAGCGACGCCTTCATGATCGGCATGCTGGGCGTGCTGGCTGCATGCACTGCCAAGCTGGGTCTGGTGGCCATGTTCAACCTGTACTTCATGCCCTACTGGTGAGTGAGTGAGCGAATCAAAGGCATATGAGGGTGCCACTGGGGTGTAACAGGGCGCCTGATGAGTCGCATCGATGTAATCGCGATGGCGCTGCAACAGCAATTGCAGAGGTGATATGAACTTGTGGTACCTTCCTCACGTGAAGGACACCTGCTGTGCTGGTTGAAGTACTGTTGGTTGACGCGCTGACACGTGCTTGCTGTGTGCTGCCGGTTGCTCTTCAGGATCAACGTTGTCTGGCTGGATGTGGTAACCTACCTGCACCACCACGGCTCCAGCAACCCAGCAGAGAAGATGCCCTGGTACAGGTGCGCACATGATAGATGTTGACTGCAGTGACTCATTACATGGACATGATTCACCAACACAGCAGTCACAGCTGCTCAACCCCAGCAGCTGCTGACAAACCTGCCTGGCCCAATGCAACATGCCGGCAATCATCACAGTGCGCAACATGGGTAACATTTGCGAACTTACCGCTTATGTCTGCTACTGCTGTTGCAGGGGTGAGCAGTGGAGCTACCTGCGTGGTGGCCTGACCACGCTGGACAGGGACTACGGCATCTTCAACAAGATCCACCATGACATTGGGACACACGTGGTGCACCACTTGGTGAGGCCTTGGAGCTCTTTCTTCTGTGCTGGGCAGCTGAAGTAGCAGTCGCTGGAGTGCATGGTAACTGCTGTGCCAGTGCAGCGCATGCTGCAGTGGAAGCAGAGCGGCATCGGTGGTCTGGAACAGGTGTAAGCTATTTCAGTGAATCTGCAGCTGCTGCTATAGCAAAAGCCATGCTGGCTGTTTGCTCACCTGTGTAGCTCGCATTGCGGATGAAGCCCAGCAAAAAGATCTCAACAGCAGCTATGAGTTGTACACACATGTTTTGCAGTTGCCACCACCTGGCTGCCCGCCTCGTGAAATGTCTGCCATGGCGCCTCTGCTGTGGATGTGTTGCCCGCAGTTCCCCCAGATCCCCCACTACCACCTGGAGGAGGCCACAGAGGCCGCGAAGAAGGTGATGGGCCCATACTACAGGGAGCCAGAGAAGAGCCCAGGCCCACTCCCAACACACCTGTGGGAGCCTCTGGTGCGCTCCTTCAACAACGACCACTACGTGGCCGATGCCGGAGACGTCGTGTACTACCAGAGGGACGCGCGCGTGTAAGCGCTGCGCAGCATGACATCAGTTGCTGCTGATGCTGCAGCAGCATGCTGTCTGGCGGTGGCGTGCGGCCTTTGCCTGGGGCGCTGTAATAGTGCGTCCAGCTTGCCAGCTGCAGCTGCTGGCTCGACTGCATGTTATCTTTGCATGCAGCTCATACTAGGATGCTGCTGCTGGCAATGTGCAGCCCAATGAGTCACGAGCGACAGAGGAGTGGATGGATGCTGAGCAGTGGTTCAGCAGGTGTAGGCAGCACTGCAGAAACTTTACATGTGGCAGGTGCTGGAGCCTTGGTTTAAGGGGTGCGAATGGCACACGTTGCTTTGCAGTGCATGGGTCGCTACCAAGCAGCCGTGCGCTGGCAGTGTTGTTCCTTTCGTGTGTCAGTCGTTGCTGCTCATGTGTGTTGGCGCCCTGCCGGGCTTCAGATAAGTCATTAGAGTGTTCAGTGGCTGTGTTTGCTGTGTGGTGTGTTTCTTTTATGTTCAGGCCGCAGCGCATGCGCTGCTTGCTTGCAGACAGTTGCTGGCTGTGTGCATACAAAATTTTTAACAAGGGCCCTAGCTCTTGTTCGTGCTAACCAGTATGTACTGGTGCTGCATACTATGGTATAGAGCCGAAGGTGCTGCTCGCTTGCAAGGGCAGCACTAGAACGCTTTTGAACAGCTCGCGATGCTTGCATTGTCCGATGTTACGAGGGGGATTCACGAGGGCGGGTGTTGTGAGGAGGGAAGAGCTCAGCTGTTGTTTCTGTTCTGTGCAATGTCGTGCACAAGTGATACAGTTCCCACACACAAAACCCAGCATTGTGTTGCTTGGCGTGGCAGTACCTGAGACCCAATGTGGAAGTGCTTGCGTGCACTTGTTCAGACATGGCCTGTTGACCCATGTTCACTGCTGTGGGTGTGAGTTGGTGGTGTGTGATATATACGACCGTCTATACCTAAGTTTCTGGGTCTCAGGCGGTCTCAAAGCCTGGCAGGTGGATTACGTCTGCTGTGCGCCTCCACAGGGGTTGCTGATCTGGAAGACAAAGTTTGCAATAGGCATGCTGTCTTTGCTGTGAGTGACTGTGTGTGGTGCTGTTGGCAAGGCCATTAAGCTTCACAACTCACCACTCAGCACCATCTCTTGCATGATGTTTGCCAATCACAGGGAACCACACAGTTATCAGTACACCGCGCTTGCTGCTCCTTGCGTACCGATGGCCATATGTCGTAGCATAAATTCTGTCGCTCGCCCGTCTGTGGTGCTCAGGCTGGCCACATCCACTTCATGGGCCATGATGCCAGCTGCCCTTGTTGACTCAAGTGCCTGAGATTGGGGGACTTCCATTGTCAGCCAGTTTTTCTGTGCCATCCAACGGCATGTCTTGCCGCCCTGGCTGAGCTGATACCTGCCACTTGTATGTCAGCAGTTGTAATGCCAGCTTGAAGCTGAGAAGAAGACCGTAGTGGGCTGTGGCTGTCGTGAAGCTAGCAGCCTCTTCTCCATTTGTAGCCAGGGATCAAATTATCACTGTGTTACCATCTGCAGCACTCTAGGGTAGCAGCCAGCAACAACCAAATAAAAAAAGAGCTTCAAACACTGATGGTCACTGAAGACTGTGCCTTGATACTGAACATATCTATAGCACTCCATTAGTGCAGGCTACATCTGGCTCAGTAGCGCATGGAACGCGCCATCCTTTACATAGAAAGGACCATGAGCATGCATTGTGTGAGGGTGCCCAACATAGCTCCCTATAAAGATGCCCGCAGGCAGCGTGCTGCTGGTAGCCAGATACAACAGACTCAACATCAGCTGACGCGCACGAACAGACCCTCTTGGCACCAACCCACTGGCTCATTATACATGCATGCGCATCCAGCGCTCCTGAGTTGGGAATATACATACAAGCTTTATTTGTACATGATACACTGCCAAACACACCCAGCACCTTCCCAAACACATCGCATCTCATGCTGCATGCAGCAAGAAGTGCAGGACAAGTATCCTGCTGTTGCCCAGAGCTTAGCACCATCGGACCATCAAACCGTGCAGTAGGGCATGGCCAATCCTTGGCCCAGAGTGGAACGGCACAAGTAATGCTCTCTCGCTGCCCAAGCACATGACACAACTCCGAACCCTGAACACATGTTACCCTGATAAACATACGAAACATAGCATCTGCTACCAACTATCCCTCTTACCGTGCAAGTGTGACTGCTGCAGCAGGAGCACCTAACTGCTGCTGAGTACAGACCACACACGATAAGTGAACAAACCCTGTTTCCAGATACCATTGGCCAGGTATGCTATGCCGCATCAGTACAAGTGCACACCCGGTGCGTGCTGACAGAGAGCACAAGCCCCTGTGAACGACTGGATCCCTTCAAAAGGGTGAGCAAAGACATGTTTTAGAAAGTTCAGCTGCCCAAACAAGAAGTCCATTGTTGCAGCAAAAACGTCCAACCCACCACAACTGCACATATACAGGGTGCTGACAGATGCATTGAAGAGCGCACGCTCGGCTGCACTGTGTCCTGAAAAACACCATCGCATCATGGGGTAAAAAACAACTTGAAGCCTGAACAAACAAAATAAACACCAGGTTGCGCAGCTACCCGTCAACAGCAAATTTTGTGCAAGTGCGGATGGCACATTCGCAGCACAAGCTTGACACTGCCTCTGCGTGCACATGGTGTGTGCAACCGACTGCAGCAACCTGTAGTATAGCCAGCCAAAACTGGGTCAGCCCTCACAAGGGCGGCACGTTCACTCCCCAAGTACAGCACCAACCGCAGTTCCACAATGTACATGAAGTACATTGGTCAGGATGCCTCACACCACACACCCCACTTCCAGTTCTTACAGGCTGCCTTCATCAGAGAACAGCACCTCATTCAGCACCTGCAGGTGAACAGCAGCAACAGCCGTGATGATAGGGTACATGCTGCAGAGAAAAGCACGATTGAATGTATGCTGCCAAGCTCAGGCAAGCACACAAGCATATGCCGCTGCAACCGAGGAGTTGCACATGAGTCACCAGCTGTACAGCCAACAGCCAAGAGCCACACCCAGTACATTACATGCCTACAAGCAGGTGTCAAACCCTGTTCTGGTGCATGAACGAACTACAAAGTCGCACTTACCAGCGCAACCACAACAGACATGACGGAAAGGCCAGCTGCTGTGGCAGGGTCCTGGCCGTGTGCAACGCACCAGCCCGTTACTGCAAGGGCACCTACGCCTGACGAGAGAGCATTTGTTTCGTACTTATTGACGAATGTTTGAAGCTGAGCCTGCAGCGGAGGTGGTGGGCTCGTGCTGCTGCTGGTGGGCTCCTCGGGCTGCGCAGCTGCTGTCACCACGAGGCTACGCTTGCTGACTTTGTGCACACGAAGGTTCCACATACGTGTACGAGGCTGCGCAGAAGCTGCCAGCTGGCTCTGTGCACGGTGAAGCATCATTCTTCTGCTTGCGTTGTACGGTGTGATGCTGAAAGAAGCTTGCAGGCGTGGAGGTGTCCGTAAGATTCGGGCAGGCAAAGAAGACTAAAGGTGCAGGCCTTGGGCTGCCGGACCTCCTAGGTGGCAAACGGGAGCGTGTCGAGATGTAACAGATTTATGACACCGGAACCAGTTCTGACATTGTTCCATGTAGGTTGATCTACGTGAATCTCACGCTGATCACTGACCGCAGAGCCACAGCAGTCTGTATGCGCAGCAGCGCACTAGATGAGCGCAGTGCCATGCTGGGTGTTCTGCCCGTATCTCGTTAATCTAGTTGGGATTGTGATGCTCTCGTGTACGAAGAATTAACACTCCGGTAAGTTGTAGTCCTCTTCTGTAACTCTCCTACCCGAGCGCCTGATAGGAGCTGCAGCCTGTGCCGGCAGATGCCGGCGGGGGGATCACAAGCTAGGCCATGCATGAGGCCATGGTTCCTCGTGTAAACGGCAAAGTGCAGTGTTACCCACACCTGCACTGCCAGGCACAGCTGCACCGCGAAACGCTTGTTTCCACCAGCGTTGCCACAACGATAGCACCAGCACTACACTGCTACGGTACTTCTGGCGTACACCTGACCCAGTGCGGAGTCAATCCGAACTGCTGTGGGTTTGGGCATTTGTTCAGCTTTCAAGATTGATACTAAAAGTGCACGGGTAAGCAAACTATAATCCGCGCCGGGCAGATCCACATCGCAGTAGAAAAAACGCCTGGAAGCATGCATGACTTGATGTTAACACTGACACATTGCACTTAACCTCAACATCACACATTAGATACAGGGGTAATATACAGCTATCTACCACGAAACTAGAGTAGTGTACAACCCAGCGTCTGCTGCTGAGGCACCCTTCCCGCGGCCCCCCCTGGAGAAATCTGCCAGCACAGTCACACAGTGTGTGCCATGCAAGATTGCATGCAGCTCCCAGCAGAAGACGCATCAAGCGCAAATTCCAGGCAGGAGTATGCAACAGCACAACTTGCTTCGTAGCTAGTTTGCAGTGCTGCTGCTGACACGGCAAGATCGCCGTGCATCATGGGAGTCTTCTTGCAATCCTTGTCATCATGGGAGCGGGGGCTGCAGGGCCTCGCGCAGGTCAAAGGCCTCCCCGCCGCCATGCTCCTCACGCAATGCCGTGCGCGTGGCAACCAGCTGCCGTAACAGCACCTCCAGCGAGCTCTATCAGCAGCAAGAGAAGCAGCAGCAGCAGCAGTCAGCACAACACAGCAGTGTGAGTTTCTGTTCCACATGATGCGATTCCGGCTGGGTTCAAGTGCTGCTGCTTGTTACATCATGCAGCGTCCTGGCCGGCAGACAGGAGCACTGTAACTAATGAAGACATCCACTGCCTCCACTGCACAACACACTGATCGCATTCATTCATGATTGATCAAGTGCAGACCTGTAGCAAGTGCTCAGTATGTCTGGTCAAGGTGCAAGGTCACCGCCACATCTCCGTATCCCATCTAGTTACCTGTGGTGGTGAACTGCCGACTTCAGCGCTGCTGCTGTCCATCGCTGCTGTACCTGCTGCTGCTGCTGGTGGCTGCCCTGCCACCTGCAGGATAGCTGCGTTCACCACATCTGCCACCAACTCTCGCTGACTCAGCTGCAACAGGTGCGCCAGCGGCGACTGCTCTGGGTGCTCATACGCAATGAGCGCCACAACCTCCTGTACTCAGCACAGCACAGCACAGCACAGCACAGCATGCAGCGCTGTCATGAACAGCGTGTGTTACGCGTGCAACTGCACCTGTTGTGGCTGGTTGGCACGCTGAGGTGGGCAGTGATGACACGCGCTGCCGTGGCATGTTGATGCACAACGCTTCCAAGAGTGTGACAGGGACGGTGCATGTCTATGCACAACAGCCTTGGCCAGCAGACACACACCACCATGCTGATGGGCACCAAGGCCACGACCCAAAGTGCTGCTGCTGGGCTGCACGCTGCCTGGCCACCGGCCGTGCCATGCCGCACACCTTGAGCTGCGCGTCCCGGTGCGCCGCGCCCGGCTTCAGCCCTGCCAGCACGCTCTGCGCAAACTGCATCGCCTCCATGACATGCGCCTCCCTGCAGCAGCCGGACGAACAGCAGCGGTTTGTCAGCGCGGGGGACAGAGATGTAGCTGTCTCATCACATGCCAGCATGTGGGTGTGAAGGCAGCGAAGCTGCCTCGTCTTTCACACACAAATTTGGCAGGTGCATGCTGCGGCACCTGAGGGTGCCAACCACCCTGCTGTCGTGTGTCAGCTGCTGACCTGCAAAGACGCACGCCGCATGCATCGCCCGTCTCAACACCCTCCTCACACATGCCCCCCTCCCCACACACACCTGATGAGCTCGATGAACTGCTGGCAGCTCATGTGGAGCTGCACTTCATCAGCAACGGCAGACCCGCCCAGCAGCCCAGGGCACTGCTGCCGCAGCAGCTCCACCGCGGGCACCAGCTGCCCCGCCATGATCGCGCCACGCACAGCCTGGCGGGTGGCCAGCGTGGCTGACATGGGATCAGCCTCGTCACCCTCACTGCAGCAGCAGCAGCAGCAAAGAGCACAGAAAGCTGGCCAGGTTGGTGCAAGAGGGTTGTGCCGCCAAGCTTGCTACTAATGCAGAGCAGTGCTGCAGCTCAACTAGTGTGTGTGTCAACTGGTCAGCCCAAACCCAGGTGCGGTCACTGCATGGCATGCTGCCACCGTGCAGCCAACACGCCAGCTGCGCCTCCACACTTGACACTGACCCAGCGGTTGGTTGCTGCATGGCGGCGCCTGCAGCATGCCCCACACCCCCTGCACCGCTCACCACATGGGCTGCGCTATGCCCTCTGCGCCTGCTGCTGCATCAAAGGCTGCCAGCGTTGCCCCATAGCCATGGAACAGCAGGTAGCTGCGAACTATCTGGTGCGCATCACTTGCAGCAACGCTCATGCTGCGAGGCACACGCGCAGCACAGGCAGAGGGAGGGCTTCAAAGTGCATGACAACAGCACAGCAGGGTTGAGCCTTTGCAAAGGCCCTCGCAGAAGCAGCATGTCAGCCAGAAGCTGCTGACAGAGCTGTGCAGAGGTAAATCACCCTATTGCAACCAGCCATGCACACAGCAATACTGGCCCCGGCCAGTGCTCCTGCTCCTGCTATCACTGCTGCTGCTGCTGCCACCACTGCTGCTCACCACTGCACTGCTGCTGCCTGCTGCTCCCGCTCCTCAGCCAGCAGCCCCTCCAGGTCAAACTTGAACGGTGAACGGCCAAAGTTGACCACCACCTGTTCATTCTTGCTGCAGGTGTAGCATGAGCAGCATCCGGCAGGAGCAGGACAAGTGCATGCAAATATCAAACGGCACGCCAGACTGCAAGTACAGCGCACTACCACTGCTGGCTGTTGAAAACACAGCTGGTGTGTGCTGAATTAGCCTGACCCTCAACGGCGCCTCAGCTGCGCGTGGTACTGGTGCTCCTGCTGGTGGTGCTGGTGCCACAGGCAGGGCTGGCTCACCTGTGGAGGCCTACTGTGGGGTACATCTGCAGCGGCCTCACGTTGCGGAAAGCTGTCTTCAGCCGTGTGCCATTCTTCCTGCAGCACCAGCCACCACAGCAAGCAACACGCATCCCACGAGTTGGTGCTGGCACTACACGTGCACAGCTACCATACAGCTGAGTGCCCCTGGTTTGCAGCGCACAACTGCTACAGTCACCACCAGGCAACACTCTGTCTGCTGTAAGTTGAGCTTGTAGCAGGCACGGTCCCTCCCCCTCTGCTCTGCTGTGTCTCTCCCCCTCTGCTCTGCTGTGTCTCTCCCCCTCTGCTCTGCTGTGTCTTTCCCCCTCTGCTCTGCTGTGTTTCTCCCCCTCTGCTCTGCTGTGTCTCTCCCCCTCTGCTCTGCTGTGTCCCGCCAGGGGGGCTGCCCGCGCGCCTCCCTGCTCACGTGAAGAACACCTCCTGGCGGCCAAAGTGCAGGCATGCGCCCACGGTGTCGCCAGTGCCGAACTGCGGCCCGTACTCCTCCCCCTTCTCAGAGTGGTGGAACTTGCGGCCGTCATCGCCGTGGTAGCCGTAACTGCCGCTCTCCCACCTGCGCAGTTGATTTGGCCATGCATGCGTGTGATGTGTGCACGCACTGGGGACCAGCGGTATGTGCCCCCAGCCACATCCGCAGCAGCTGCTGCAGATGCCAGGTCAGTGTCGCCAGCACGAGCGCTAGTGGTCAAGGACTGTTGAGCCAGCCTCTTGCCTGTGCCACTGTGCCTGGTTGGCTCAGCTTTCGCCTGGAGGAGTGCATGCATGTGAAGCACAGCAGGTGCAACAGTGCAAAGCAGCTTGCAAGCATGCCGCAGCACGCCAGGCTTCTGCAAAGCTACTCACCCCGGCTGGCGTGTCAGCTTGAAGCTCTTGTCAGTAAAGCCAATGGCTATGCGGCCTAGCTCTCCCTGGTCTACCACTGTCAGCTCAAAATAGTACAACAGCTGCTGGGTGGGCACAGCCCTGTTACCCTGTATGCTGCCCACATCGTTGTCGTGTCTACCATCACCAACATAGCGCAGGCTGAGCTTGTCTTTGCCGATCTCTAGTCCAGGTCCATGCTGCGCTGTGTTGAAAGCATCTGGTGCAGCATGGGACACTTGCACAGAGGAATGCAGGCCCAGCATAGGGCCCAGGGCAGCGCACTATCACAGATGAAACCTCCACACCAGAAATACGTGGGAGCAATGGCCACTTGTCAGCACAGGATCGTGGCAGTGCACTTTGCTTGCGAGTTCTGAGGTGCTGTTGATTGTACAGTTTCAAATGAAAGGGAGGATTAAGCAATACTAAACAACAGAAGGATTGCTGGCAATCAACAGTGGCGTCCGCTGTACGTTGCTTCTACTCTGCTGGTTCGTCTTCCTGACAAAGCAACAGTTGCTGTTGTTCAGGGCAGAGGTTGCTGCCTTGGCAGCGATGTTGTACAGGATCGATTGTAGTTGTATATGAAGTTGTTCCCAAGTGCAATCGACGTCCCATACAGCACGAGTGAGCTCCAACTCCTGCTCCTCAGTCACCTATACTCAGCATTCATCAAGCACCATGTCGTTCATGCGAGGCACAGGTATGCTTAAACAGTGTAGGGATTATGTTTGACGGTGCCAGCAGTCTTTCGCCAGCGGCAGGAATCCAGCATATCAGCAGCTGGCGCTCACAGCAACACTACACAGCAGCCAGCGTAACAGTCAGAACTGGCTGACGCTGAATTACGTGTGGCTGCTGCCTCCCAATGACCGAGAAATTTCCTGTGCAAGCGTTGCGATTGACTGGCTGCGACCGCGCGCAGCTGCGATCAAATCCAATTATTGCCAGAGTAATCTAACTGCAAATGTGGTCACAAACACCACACATGAGGTCTGCTCTGCCAGCGTGAGAGTTGGCCTGCTAATGCACAAGGACAGCTGGTAGGGCAACTGCTTCAGCCCCCACCTAGGCAGGCAGGACAGGCCACAGTAGACTGCATCAGCAGCAGGCACTCACCAAACGCACCCTGTGTCAGTTAGCTGATGGCCTGCTCCTGTCCAACTATCTTGCTGTGCGTGTGCTTTCATTCCTGCAGCTAGCCACCCTTGGCACGATCTCAGCCCAGGCAGCGATGCACCCAATGTGGTTAATGCTGTGATTGAAATCCCTCGTGGATCAAAGGTCAAGTACGAGCTGGACAAGGACACTGGTCTGCTGTACGTGGACCGCATCCTGTACTCCAGCGTGGTGTACCCACACAACTATGGCTTTATCCCCAAGACCCTGTGCGAGGATGCAGACCCCCTGGACGTGCTTGTACTCATGCAGGTGAGTAACAAAGAACGTCTGCTGTCTGTGTGGTGCATGTGGGCGTCTGTAGGCAATATTTTCTGAATAGGCCAGGGTGCTTGACAGATCTGGTTGAGGATGGGAGTCATACTTGTGAATGGATGCCTTGGTGACTGCTGCAGGCATGAACTTGCTCGCACGTGTGACATTTTCCAGCATTCTAGTGATTTGGATAGAGTACAGGCCTTGGTGTTCTAATTTTCAAAGGCATAGCTTCATGCAATGATCAATTCAAGGCCTGCATCTCCACAGCGCGTCATTCTCGTCCCCCCCCCCCCTGCCGCTGCCTTCTCCCGCCTACGCCTGCAGGAGCCGGTGGTGCCCATGTGCTTCCTGCGTGTGAGGCCCATTGGTGTGATGCAGATGCTTGACCAGGGCGAGCAGGATGACAAGCTGATTGCCGTGCACGCTGACGACCCCGAGTACAAGAGCTTCACGGACATCAGCCAGCTGCCAACACACAGGCTGGCAGAGATCAGGCGGTGAGCATTGCACAAGGACAGCAGGCGTATAAAGAAATGGGTGGTGCATGTAGCTTGTGGTTTGGTGCACCTGGCTGCAGAACATGGCCGTGGAGTGCAAGGGAGTGCACTTGAGCAGCAAGCAGTGCAGCAGGGGTCATGAAGTGCAATTGACAGGCAAGTGGCAATCTGAACTGCCAGCAGCAGGGGGGAGTGCAGGTAGTACATGTTGTTGCTGTTGCAGCCGCACGATTGCCCAAGAAGGTGGTTGACCAGGCTTGTCGTTGATACTTACTGGCATGGGATGGCTATTGATGACATTCTTTCTGATAGCTGCCTGTGCATGTTGCCTAGGTGTTGCCCCTATCAGGATGTGTTGTGTCCGGCTGCGCAGATTCTTTGAGGACTACAAGAAGAATGAGCACAAGGATGTGAAGGTTGACGACATACTGGGCGCAGCTGATGCCATGAAGTGCGTGATTGATTCACTCAACATGTATCAGGTACGCAGCAGTTTTGCCGTGCAAGCTCGAACAGCTGTCTCTTCAGTGGCTTGCGATTCAGCAGCACCCTTGTGGTAAGAGGCTTTGTGCATGCTCTGCAAGTGCTGCTGCTCGGCAAAAACATGTTGTGTGTTGCATGTGCTGTTTAGACGTGTGGATGCTGTTGCAAACACCCATGTTATGTGTCCTGGTGCTGTGCCTGCAGGAGCACTACGTGCCTAGGAAGCTTAGGGTGCACTATGAATAAAGCGGCAGCGGCGGCAACAACAGCTCTGGCACATATGTGCATATACAGCTGTGAGCAGTGCAGCAGTGCTGGCAGCGGCATGCGGGTTGATCAGCCTGGCTATCACTGAGGCTTGCTGCCTTCAGGTGGGGGGTTCTGGCCTGGGTTTTCAAAGGCAAGGCTGAGCTGTGTTTTGAAGCGTTTGGTATGACACAGTCACTATGGCACTGAGTGGTACCACTGAGTGGTAACGACTTGACAAGAAGAATGTTTCACCTGTCTGGCTGTAAGCCTTCACATGGCAGCAGCACTTTGACTTGTTCCTGCTTTCCGGCTGACAGTCGAGCGGTGCGAGGCGTCGCACTACATATGCTTACTGCAGTGCAAAGTTCTGTTGAGCTGAACCAATTGGGTTGCGAGTGGCAGGCGCTTCAGGTTGAGCGCATGCAAGATGTACAGATGTCTGGCAGTGTAGGGGGCAGCGCTGAATGCACGGGTCATGGCTGTGTCAAAGCCATCAGCCCCTGGCTCCGTCTTGTACGATCTGTCCATCTGTGGGAAGGGCTAGTTCCAGCGGCATGTTGTGTGCACCAGCTTGATGGTGTGAAATCGTTTACATGTGATATCTTAAACAAAGGCAATTCACAATTTGTGTCGGCGTGCGTAGTCCTGTTTTTTGTGGATGGTGCAACAGCGATCAGGCCAGCTACAGGCAGCTGCATGTACCACCGTGACGGCGGCCAGCAACAGCCTTGAGGGACACACAGCATGACCCCGTTGTAATATACAAAACAGCATATGCTTGTTGAATGATCAATCAATCAATCAATTTACTGTAATTCCAGCAAGCAGAGTAAACAGTTTGAAAAGCAGCCACTCCCAAACCACCAGGGGAGGTCTCCAAACCAGCAAGGCCCAACACAACGGCCGAATCAAACAAGCTGGGGCCAGATACGGCCATATGCTGTGGGCTGAACTTGAGCGGTAAAGCACGAGACAGTACTTAATGCTCACAGCACAAGCGCCACACAATGAATAGGCACACTGAAGATAACAAGACATCTGTGAGTTGTTTGCTGCACAGCCGGCCGCTCACAGTCAAAGATTTGGGGTACTTCATTATACTTTGGTCACACTCTTGTAACCATTTCCGAAATGTGAGTTACTGTTCCTTGCATCCTGCTGCTATTCAATAGACGCATCACCTGCTGACAAGGGCAGGTGCTGACAAGGGAAGGTGGGTACATTTGCAATAATGGCTGATATTGATTTGCAACATTAATGTGAATCAGCTCAGACAATGGCTACAACAAAACAGAGCAAAGTTCAGACAGCCCTTGTTCTGCTGTGCCAGTGCCAGGACTCAATGGAAGTCAGCTCGGTCACTGAGTGTTTTGGGTGCAGCCAGTGAAGTGGAGTGCAGCCTGCTTACAGCTACACAACAGTCGGTGCTGGGTGCAACAACTCAGTGTGCATGCTGCTAGCGCTGCCTTGCCCGTGTGCTGGCTGCAATTAACGCCTGACAACATCCACCAGGGACCATCCACCAAGCATGAAGTCCCGCAAAACAGTGTGTAGTTATCATTGCCCTCGTGCCTGCAAGGGCATGCGTTATGCTGAAGCCGCATGTGTGCCGCACCATGTTGTTGCTAGGGTCATGCATCACCCTGGCTGCCGGCGCTGCTGCCTGTGGTGCTTGCACTGCTGGCGCTGCTGCCCCCACTTGTTGAGCTGCCGCTGCCTCCTCTGCTGCCGCTGCTGCCTGACCTGCCCCTGCTTTCTACCCAGTGTGCTCGCTGCGTGGTCTCCAGCTCCTTGTCGTCATGGCTGCCAGTGGTTGCCGCATGGTGCTGCGTGTGCATGCCGCGCAACAGGATGAACTTGAGGTGGCCGTCACCGCAGTTCCACACGCGCGGCTGGCAGCGCTCCTGCAAGGGCAGCAGCACAAGGCAGCTGCACAGACTGCAACCAACGCAGATGTTCATGAGAAACACGCACAAAAACTACTCATTCTTACGTCAGGCGCAACATAAACGTCAGAATTGCACTGGGCGCACGGCTTGCGCGAGCACAGCGAGCCAGCCAGCCCTGTTGCACCTGCTTCTGCCCGACTTTCACACCAAGCTGCGCCCGCAGTAAAACCCACCTCCATGCCTACTGGGTCCACCACTGTGTTGAGAGGCTCATCCAGGTGGTCTGGTATTGCGTAGTAGCCCAGCAGCACGTCGCCGACGTCTTGGCAGCGAGCCACCAGCTGCCAGAAGTTGATGGCCTCGTGCAGCCCTGCAAATGCTGACGAGTCGACGATGGTCAGCTGCGCGTCCTCCCCCAGCCGCGTCACCGGGTACAGCATCAGCGGGTTCACGGCAATCTGCAGGGGAATGGAGGTGGGCCGCAGCACGAGCCTCAGAGCTTGGCAGCCCTTGTCCCAGCAACTCAAAGGAAAGGGACTGTCAAGCCATATGCACCAAGGAGGCGACACACAGCGCGATGCTATCATCACAGCGTTCACATTTCTGTTGCGCGTCAGCCCGTATGCAAGAGGCGCGCAGCAGCCACAGCACACAACCGGCCCAGCCGCTGCTGCAGCGCACCTGAGCCAGCGTCTTGGCTGAGAAGCTGTTGAGGTTGACGCTGATGCCCAGCGGCAGCCTGTGGCGGTCCTCAAATCGCGTCAGGCCCTCACTGGCCACCTTCTGGCAGATGATGTCTGCACAGCCAGGGTCACAGCAGCAGCACACGTCAAGGCCGACTGCTAGCATGACCACACAACCGGCTGCAGGAGCTGCGTGCAGTTGAGGCGACATGTTGCAGGGTATCCACCGCCTGGCAGCAGGAACAGCGTACGTGCACGCAAACTCGACAGCAGCTGCGGCTTTTCACAGCCGCTGACGAGCCAGAAGAGCAGAGCCAGCTATGCATGAAACAAATCACATCAGCTGCGTGGGTCTGCCACGCAACTCGCCCTGGGCCCTGCCCCCATGAGGCGCCACGCACTGATGGGCGGCAGGCTGCTGTCCTCCAGCAGCTTGCGCACGTTGAGCTGCGCCACCATCACCAGCGAGTCCAGCCGCAGCACGCTGGGCTCGTCCAGGCTGTCGATGCCGTTGCCGTCATAGCTGTCAGGGTCCACCCACAGCTCGTCACACAGCACCAACGCACAGCGGAAGGTGGACATGTCCAGCTTGGCAGCCATTGAGCTGCGCAGCAGCGGGTTGGCGTTCACGTGATGCACCTGGCAGGCAGCGATCAGCAAGCAGACACACCAGCTGCCTCAGGGCGATGGGCTCTAGCACAGGTGCCACTGGCATGGTGTAGGTTGCCAGCCACGTGTTGCAAGCTAGGCCCAAGCCAAAGCCCAGCGGCGTCCATGTGCGCTTCCCCCTGCAGGCGCGCACCTTGATGCAGTCCAGGTTTGTGTTCTGCGCCACCCCCGCAGCGTGTCGCCTGGGGTGTGTGTGTTGACAAACACCACCTCGCTGCCAGCGGGCAGCGGGCTCAGCCCATGGTCCAGCTCCTTGATCAGGTCAGCCATCAGGCACTTGGGGCCCCAGCCCAGCACAAGCACGCGCTCAGGGCCCTCGTCGACCTTGGCGCAGCACCGTTTTTGCAGCAGTAAACCAGGTGTTGTCTAGTTGTGAGAAAGCCACAGATACAGCGCCTGCAGCGCAACAAATATGCTGGTGCAGCAGATGCTGCACGCGATAATGCAAGTGCCTTACTTACATAATGCCAGGGAGCCGCGTAAACACAATGCAAGCTTCACCTGCAGGTACTCTGACGGCACCATCAGGCTGGCCTGTGCTGCCGCAAACGCCTCAGCCAACGCGTCAGCAGCAGATGGAGCGGGCAGGACCGCAGCCGAACCCTGCTGCTTGCTATCCCCAGCCCGCTGCTGCTGATGCTGTCATGCTCAAGTGTGGCCGCGGTGCTCCAGAGGCTTTGCGGGGTGCTCGCACACCCGCCAGCACAGGCCAGTCTGTTTGTGCGCAGGCCAGGTGGTGTGCTGCGGTCGCTGCTGCTGCTGGTGGCAATGTCACTGCTCTGTAAGCCAGGCCAGGCACAAGATGGCCCATGGAAGGTGCTCAGCCATGGCACATGAGGTTGCGAGGCCGTGCTGCTGCCAGCGGCAGCACCAGCAAGCAACGCAGCAGCAGGCCCAGCTGCCCCGGCTGCTTTGCTCTGGTCAGTGGCATGGCTGGCAGTTACCAAGCTGCTGGCTGCCACCAGCCGCGGCACACCCACAATGTTGTTCCGCAGCTGCGGCATGTCATCGGCGCTTCTGTCGCTGCGGCTAGTGCCTGCCTCAACTTGCCGCTGCAGCGCCTCCGCTTGGCTCACTCTCGCATTGCCCGAACCCCCGTTTGCTGGCAGCCACTCGTGGCTCAGATTGGTGTGCCCAGCTGCACCCGCACCGACAGCCCCAGCTGCAGGGCCTCCTGCTGCCATCGCAGCTGGTCCCCACTGCGCCGTGCCCTGCCGCCCCACGGCTGGCTGCCGTGCCCAGTTCTGCACGGTGTGGCTGTGGCGCTGCAGCATCTCCGCCATGTCGGGCGGCTGTGCCAGCGGGTGGTAGGCGCGGCTGCTGATGGTGGTGGGCCTGCAGATGATCAGCGCCTGAGAGCCCAGCACCACACAGTCCCTGCAGGGCGCCATCCTGCACGTGCGCACACACACACACACACACACACATACACACACACACACAGCGACACATTACGTTACAATACATCATATGCTCCACCCAACAAAGAGTGGGAGCCCCAATCAGGAGCCAAAGAAAGGCTCATAGGGATACAACCTCCAAGCTCCACGCAGAAGCAGCTGCAGCAACAGCAGGCTGCTGGAACATGATGTGCAGTTGCTACGCAGCTGTTCCTGATGCTTCGCACACACCGCCTGCCCAAGTCGAGTGAAATGAGTGTGCACAGACACTGCTTTACGCACTATTCGTCAGTGCCCGGTGCCCCCACACCTGGCCTTGCCGCTGGTCCTGTCCACCAGGCCCAGCACGATGCCGTCTGGGATCAGGTACGCCAGCTCACCGAAGCGGCGCCCAACCACTGCACCAGCATGCCAGCACACCAGCACAAGCCTTTGCAGCACACACGCGCACCCTACGGCACACCAGCACTCGACAGGGGCTGCGCAGCAGGGATGCACGCCTGGCTGGCCGGCACGCCGGCAGCCCTGCTTTGCCACTCACGGTGGGGGAAGTAGTGCACAAAGATGCTGACCCTATTCTCGAAGTTGAACAGCTGCTGGCTGACGATGCTGATCACCGGCCGCTTCACCATCTTGGCAAGCTGCGGCAGGGGACAGCAGCGCCAGCAGCGTGGCAGGCAAGAGCTCAGGCGGGCCCGTACAGCTGCAACCAGCTGCAAAGCCATGCTGCACTCTGTGGCTGGCAAGCACAAAACCAGCCACACACACACTAGGCGAGTCTCAAGGCCAAATTGCTGTTTACGTTCTGTACATGCTTGCTGTGCATGCCTGCGGCAGTGCAACTCCGTTGCTGCGCACCCGCTGCGCGTTCAAACTGGCTGGTAGGTAGTGCCACCGTCCTGTTGCTGCAGGCGTACTTCAGCAGCGGCAGCGCGTTGCTGGTTTTCAGTTCCACGACCACCTGCCTGCCCACCACTGACATGTCCAGCAGCTGGCTGCTGCTGGTTGCTGCCTCATCGTATGGAGGCAGGGCTGGCGCGCGTGCATTGCTGCTGCCAATGGTGTGGCTTTTGCTGTGGTCGCTGTGACTCTTGGTCAAAGCTGCGTTCTGCTCTGCAAGCACTCCAAATTCAGCTCATCCAACAGGATGGCACACCTGCAGACGTTGATGCATGTGTTGGTGCAAGACAAGCAGGCCATGTACATGACCCTGTGAAGTGTGCTGGTCCAGAGGATAGCCATGCAGGCAGCCGCAGCAGGCACAAAGCAAGCACTTTATGGACCTGTAATATTTATTGGATTACTCACTTAGCTGCAGGATGTTCCCAAGACTGGTGTGAAATAGCTGCACAATAGAACAAGCTCGTCTGCATGCCGGCGGGACTGCTGGCAGCTTACTCACCTGACAGCTTGTGCATCTGCCTCTGCTGCATTTCTGCTTTGGGTCGCTGATGACAATGACAGTGGATACTGCACGGTTGGCACCAATCATCTTCAGGTCTGTGCAGAAAGAGCACCAGCACCAGCAGCAGAGCAGTCATGTGCGTTCTACATGATGTCTTTCTCGTGCCCCATGCACCTGACACAGCATATCTTCCCGCAAAACTGCACATAGTTGTACTGAAAAAAAGTTACTGTGATGCCACTTGCTTTTGACATGCACAAGCATGTTCACCTTCATACAGCACAACGCAGCTGTAAAAGTGCACATCTGTCGCTGTGCATGCAGCGGAGCCACCCTCCCTATCCATATCCATGGCCTGCCCTGCACCTGATGGCACCAACGGCGAGCCCTGCCTGAAGATGAGGCGCGTGCCATAGCGCTTGGCTGCAGGCAGGCAGCGCCAGAATATGCCCTCCATCTCCAGCTTGCTGCGCTGAGTCAGCACCACCACCTGGCGCGGCATGCAGCAGCACCAGCAGCACCAGCAGCCGAAACATGTAGAGGCATGTGTGCCAAATGCTCGCCAGCTGCTGATGCATTGCGCAAAACTGCCTTCTGTTGCAGCAGCTGCCTGGAACGGCATCATGGTAGTGTTGGCGTGGTGGCCTGGTAGCTGCTGCTGCTGCTGCTGCTGCTGCTGCTGCTTCTACTGCTGCGACCCACCTTGGTGCCGCCCTCTGGTGCGTACGCCACACAGATCTGCTGCAGGATCTTGCGAACAACCTCCAGGTCACGCTGGCTGACACACCAACCCAGGATGAGGTGCTGCACAGCAGCACAGTG
>JACERP010001373.1:0-21671 GCA_014080715.1 Scenedesmus sp. NREL 46B-D3 | reverse complement strand
AGCACCAATTCTGCTGCTCAGCCATCTGGTGTGGACTGCACACATCCCCTGCACCCACCTGCACTGTTGCCAGCCGCTTTGTGAGGCTCTGAATCTTTGGCACGTCCTGGTAGTGCGCAAGTACTCCAGCAGCTGGCTCACTGCCTCCAGCAGGTTGGCGCAGCGCTTGTACTGGTCACGCCGGTAGCCCACCTGCAGCAGGCACAGCGCGTGTTGAACAGCGCAGATACGCGAACTTGCATGACTTCGTGGTTGACTGGCTGCAGCTGAGAGTGGGTGTTCAAAGCTCACAGTAGGCAGTAGTGGCCGCTAAGGTACAGGTGCAGCAAGCATGAGCAGTGTGCTGGCAGGAGCTGCATGCAAAATTGATTAAAATGTGGCAGGCCTCTGCACAACCAGAACCATATTCTCCAACCCTCAACCACTCAAGTGTTCGCTGTTTTCACTACAGACCAGGTCGTAGCAAAGACAGGTTTCGATCCTGTGACCTATGGTTATGAGCCCATCACGCTTCCACTGCGCCACTTTGCTTGCAATCCAGAGTCAGAGCAGTTCTGCTGCATTGGATGAGGGCAGTGGCCACCCACTCCACCACATGTCCGGCACATGCGACACAATCTGGCTGTGTCGGCGCCGCAGTCCTGAAGTGTTCCGTTTCCGACGTGCACACCCATGTAACTCTCCTCTCCTCAAGCGCCGCCCACGTTGTGGCGTAGCCGCTTGAGCACACCGTGTAATTCTCAAATTCAGGCGCCCCAATGGCTTCAGGCATATGCCCTGGTGGCGCTGCTGGTGCTGCTGTTCCTGCTGCTCCTACAAGTTGCTGTGTCACAGCAGCATCTTAGGGCTCTCCGCTGCTGCCACCTGGTGCTGAAACGGAACAGGCGCAGCACCATGAGGAGCGTCGATCATGCTGGACGAGAAATGCACTGCCGCAACCGGCCCGCGTGCCTGCACTGCCCACCTGCTCCAGGTCATCCACCGCTGCAGTCAGCATGGCCAACCGCCGAAGGCTGGTGATGGTGTGTGTCAAGTGACGCTTGGCGTAATCAAGCTGTACAGCAGCAGCAGCAGCAGCAGCAGCAGCACGTCCACAAGCCAATGTGCAGAGCCATGCAGCCAAGGTAGGCGCAGCAGTTCTGCCTGTCTGCAGCCGCCTTTGGTGTGCAGCTGGTAGCAATCACCAGTTGTGCACCGCTTCGTCACACTGCATGGTGCGGTGCCACCTGGTGGCTGGCTGCGGCACCTGCTTTGCTATCATGCAGCACACACCACAATGCCTGGCTGCTGCTGCGACTCTCAATGAACAAGTCCCTGCAAGCATGGCATGCACCAGATGGCCGCAATAGCAAGCTGCACTGCTTGCACCACTGTTGAAGACAGCTCTTGGCAGCCGCACACCTTGCGGATGTCCCTGCAGATCTCCTGCACAAGAACTTCACTGTCTGCAGCCTTGGCCTGGATGTCCCTCACGCGCACAAACAGGTCGCCTATCTGGCTGGTGGCAACACCCAAGTCCTGCCTGCAAGGTGGCAGCAGCAGACATGGCAACTGCTTGCAGCAAAGCTGCAAAGGTCATGGCACCAGTTTCCTACACAGAAGTGCCCTGCTGCGTGCTTGCTGTTACATTGTGCTGTTGCTTTGTGTACCTACTGCGTGCTGTTCAAAGTGGTGGGGCTGGTTGCACAGCAGGAGGGGCGGCAGACCCACGAGTTGCCATTGCTGGCGGGCATAGCAGCTTGAGCTGCGACTGGCATGCTCTCTGTTGCGCCGCTAGTGCTGCTCCTGCAGGCGCGCCGGTCTGCTTTTGCTGCTGTAGCTGATCTCACCTCGACCTGGCCTGTGTGCCACTCTGCGAGCGCACTGCCTGGAAGATCTCTCTGTCCGCTGACTTGATCTTTAGTACGATACACCAGGTCGATGGCAAACCAAGTTTAGTTGTTTGAGCTTACCAGCCAGCGGTGCATGCAGCAACACGACAACTGCAGCTGTCAGCAGCTCTGCCTCAGTGCCAATGCAACACATGCTGCTGGATTAAGTTGAGCAACACGTGTCTTCGCATCTCTAGCAGTAGCTGCCCAACTGCTGAGAACAGAGGCAGCTCTCCTGCAAGCAACACATGTCAAGGCATGCAGGTTGGCATGCCACATGCCAAGCAGTGTCAGGCACCCCGCTCCATCACCTGCTTGCGCAGCATGTCAGTGAACCTGCCCAAGTCCCCAGCGAGGCCTCTGTTACAGGCGGCAGAATATATAAGCAGCCAGGTACGGCACACGATCAACCCACGCGCAGATTAGACGAGGGCTGGCAACCACAGCATGCTGCACCGCAACAAATGCGGCAGCTGCTCAGTAACGGCCACAAACACAGGGCAGACGGAACCTCGCTGCACTAACGTAGTTCTACGTTGATCCACTAGTAAATCTTGGCGGGCCACATGGCTGCAGCGATCATGCACCAGGCCATGATGTGTCCCTGGCGCTGTGATGCTGTTGGTGCTGTTCAAGCATGTGTTGCTGGCTGGGGCCACATGGCACCTGCTGCTATTTCTGGTGCTGCTCACCATCTGGATATATTTGGTTGACGAACTTGACTGGGTCAAAATCCTCAGAATCAAACACATCACTCTTGCGCTGGAAAGGCGACTTGAGTGTCACAGTTGCAGCGCTGCCTGGCTGAGCGGCAGCAGCCTGCGCTGCACTACCGCTCTCAGACATGGTTGAAGACTGCCCTTAGGCGTCCTGATCTGCTTTTCGAGGCGGCATGTATGTGCTGGCTGTTGTCAGGTTGTGGCACAGTACAGCAGCAGCAGTGGACGTTGGCTTGCAGCGTGTTCGTAGCAAACTTTGCACTCAATAATTAGTCTAGCTCCATATCATACATTAAGTGCCGATGCTGTTGATTCTCAGCTCATTTGCGCTCGGTTGTTCGTCTAGTGTCACATCCTTAGTGAGTCAACCTCTAACGTGGACCACAACCACAGCGATCCTGGTTTCTCTTTGCAGTGATCATGTACCATGCAAAGCACGCTGTCTGCCACATCTCTTACAGGCTCATCATTCCAACACTTCGTGAGTTCCCTCCTTGCAGACCCCTGCTCCAATACTCACAGCTTCAAAACACATGACTTATCACTGAAGTTTCTTTGCCTCTTTTACTTTCATGCACGTACTCTTTCCCGGCCAAACAACTCCCACCTTGGAGGAACTTTTGGCTACTCTAACCTCCGCCATGGCAGTTGGCCTGACCCGCGCCAGCTGTTGAGCATTGTACCTCAGCAGCTGGGTTGCGGCGTTAGGCACGGACGGCAGCAGTACCACAGCAACTAGGGCTCGCTGTCAGAGCATCTGGCTTGGCATGTATAGGCTAGACGATGAAGAGGACGCCGAAGGTGAATGTTCCTGCGCTCAGAAAATCGCTGGCCTGGCTGCTGAATAGTGCGCGGTTGCATAGATCCTTTGGCATCTACCTCACCTGTGCAGCAGCAGCACATACAGGACTACACCTTGCTGCAAGGAAACCTGCTGCACTGCTGTTGCAGACCGCGTCTTTCTCTCTGGTTTTGACCGCATCGAAGCGCGCAGTCAGGAAAGGGCCAACACAGAGCTACGCAAGAAGCGGCTAGCGTGTGAGCTTTGCTGTGGGCGTGCAGCACCAGCAGCAGCAGGCTACAGCAGCAGTCTTCATCAGTCAGGGCAGCAGCAGGTAGCCTCTATGCGTACCTGGTACCCAGCTGCCATGCTCACAGCTGCCAACACAGCTTGCTTCCTGCCTGTACTGGCAATTGAATGCAGCTGTACAGGCCTGAGCTCTGACATCTGGGTGTTGAGCACCTGATAATCATCGCACCCACCGGCAGTCACTGTACTTGCTGATTGTAAATGCTTCTTGTATGTCCTGTGGGCCCAACGTTGTCTTATGTGCATTCTCGCAGATGGAATGGCGGCAGCAGGAGGCTTGCTCGCGGTGGTCATCATTGTCAGCTTATCTGTTGGCCTTGCACGCAAGTCTGCAATGCCATACACCTGCAAGGATGAAGGGGGTGCAAGTTATGACAATACATTCTTTGTGGTAAGCGCTTGTCAGACCCCGGCGTGACTGCAATAGCAGCACCGCTGCAGCACGCAAGTCTGCGCAGAGGGAAAGCTGACACAGAGCAGCAACGGGCAGCTGTGCATGTGTCGCATCACAGCAGGCGCGTCACAGCAGCTCTAAGCTGTCTAAGTGGCCTTGCGGCTGAGCTGCAGCCACCTCTGGCAGCATGGCAGCATCATGCATCATACAAGACAGCAGTTGGCAGCAACACGCATCCCATGGCGTTGCCAGCAGTCCCTCAGCGCCTCTACACGTGCGTCACCTGGGCTGTGTTGCTGCCGGCACCCCTGATGCTGCTGGCGCTGCAGATTGGTGACTGGGGCAGGGAGGGCAGCTGGGATCAGCGCCAGGGTGCGCGCATGATGGCTGATGTGGCGCAGTGCATGCACCCCTCGTTCGTCATCTCGACAGGAGACAATTTTTACGAACGTAAGTAGCCTTTGTGGTGCTGCTGCACAGGACAGCTCCTGTTGCTCCTATAGCTTGAGCAAACAGCTGCTGGTGCGGCTAGCGCTGTATGCCAAGTTGTTACGCTGTGCTAAGAGTGCTTGTTTGCAGGCTTCTGTGGTTGGGTGCTTAGTCATGTTTTATCTGCTGCCGCTTCTGCTGCTGTCATGGACTGCAGATGGCTTGAGGTCGCCAGGTGATGAGTTGTTTGCCAAGTCGTTCTCAAATGTCTATGACCAGGCCTCCCTGCAGGTGAGACAGCCTGTCAGACTTTCGCAACTTTGATAAAAAGCAGCAACGTTTGTCAGTTTGTACGTGCACCAGGAAGGGCTCTGGCTCCACCAAACGCCACGGTATCGCACAGTCTGCTTCCGTCCATCTGCATGTCTTTACTGCACGGGTGTGGCGCCAAGGCCAGCAACAGCACACCCAGACCTGCTCAGTCGGTCACTTGGCACACCTGCATGCATGTTGTACCTGCACACATATGTGAATGTGGCAGCCACTGTGACGCCGGCAGTTCTGCGTCTTCCCCCCTGCAGCAGCAGTGCATGTAATGATTGTAACAATCTGTCTCCCGTCACACCGGCAGGTCAACTGGTATGCTGTGCTGGGCAACCACGACTATGGTGATAAGATCGATCCTGACGAAGACAGCTGCGCAGCCAACACGCTGGAGGCGTGCCCGGAAGGCTGCTGCTACAGCTCCGTATGGCAGGTGACCGCTGCTGCCGGGTGGCCGCGGGCATGACTGAAACAGCCACTGGCAGCAGCACTGGCAAAGTCACCTGCACGCGCTGCGCTACACGTACGGCTGCAGGAAGCTTGCAGCTGGCTGCTAAGTTGGCCTGCCACCTCGTTTCAAGACGATTGCTGTAGATGCACAGCTTGGTATGGTGCACACAATGCAGGGCATATCCAGCTGCTGAGCTGTTTTCTGTGTTGTGCATGTCAGGCCCACCGTGTGCGCTCCAGGTGTGGGTCAACTCCTCTGCTGCTGCCGCTGCCATGACTGAGAACAGTGCTGTGTGCCGTCGGTCATGCTGTCTGGCTGCATTTCATGTGCAGTTCACTGGCCGGGTGAATGACGTGCGGTGGCACTGCCAGAATGGCACCTACAATGTCCCCACAGGGATGCAGGGCTGCTGGACATCATCATGATGGACACCAACCCCTTCATGCCACACTACCAGAAAGAGGCCTGGTCAAAGAATGCAGGTGGGGACGCTTCTCATGTGTCCAACCGTTGATGTATGGTTGCCGAGTCGGTGGCTCTTCAGTGGTGCTCAACTTGCCCTGCATTACGAGTGCCACAGCTGATAACTCGTCGCACTGCTGTTGTGGCTGCTCTGCCGTCCAGCCGTGGGCAACTGGGCAGCACAACACGCCTGACAAATCACGCAGCGACGACTCTTAAGATGAGCGCCGTTCTTGCTCGTTGCACTGCTCCCGTGCCTGCTTAACTGTCCTGCAGGTGGCATCTGGCAGCAGGATGCCTCGGCGATCAAGCAGCAGTTGCGGCAGCGGTTAGCCGCCAGCAGTGCCCGCTGGAAGCTGGTCGTGGGGCACCACCCCATTGCCAGCTACGGCCACCATTGCAAGTTCTCAATGGACGGTGACTGTGACCACATGGCCTGGCTGGAAGCTGAGCTGCAGGTAAGGAGATTGTTTTGACTTCATACTCAACAGCACGGTTCATGCTGCTGAGCTGCGGGGGAATGGTACAAGTAGTGCTGCAGCAGGTTGTCTGGAAGCTGAGCTACAGACGGTGAATGACGTCATGCTGAACATCGTGACGTTGTTATGACTCTGGCTGCAAGCCACAGCAGCAACGCCATGGCCCTCTGTCGTACAGGCCCTAGCACCAAACACAGACGGCACCATGCGACAGCTGTCTGCATTTTTTGAACTGCAGCATGATGCATGGCGGCTGTGGTGGGTTACATGGCGGGTATATGAGCGGCTGGGGACGTTGCAAACCCTGTTTGCTAACTATTGCGCAGGCAGGGCTGCATAACAATCCTATTCTCTAATATTACTGCAGTCTCCTGAAGTCGAGTGGCGGCTTCTTATAACTGGCATCATGAGCAGGGCTGCGTTGCACACCCTGTGCGTACTGCACACACCCTGTCGCCGGTGCCTGGTTGCCAGCGTGCTCTGGTACCCGGTACACATCCTGGCATAGCACACAAAAGTGGCAGCGTGCTGCTGTCTGCATGCCACGCATGCAAGCCCGCCGACTCGCTCCTGTGACGTGCCGCTGCTTGCACCACTGCGCCATCGCAGGATGCCCGTGTTGCTGCCTACATGTGTGGCCACGACCACGACCTGCAGTTCATCACGCGCCAGTCAGACCCTGCAGCGCCTGATAGCGCGCCCGTGTGGCCCGCGTTTGTGGTCAGCGGTGCGGGTTCCAGCGTGCGCAACAATGAGTTCGGCAAGGTCAACCGCAAGGTGAGGCTGATGCTCAAATTCAGTGCAGCACATGTCTACTGGCCAAGGCGTGTTTTATACAAGCAGCCACTTGTAAGGCGATGGACGAGTGTTGCAGCTGAGCTATGTGCAGTGAAGTGCATGTAGTTTGGTTCCAACTCTGCCGCGGGTGCTGCTGCTGCAGGACGGTTACAACATGCCTTTCATGGCAGATGACCAGGGCTTTGTCGCCGCACGAGTCAATGCCAGCCACCTGGTGCTGCACTACTACGCTGCCAGCCATGTGGAGCCAGTATACACAGCAGTGCTGGCGCAGCAGCGCTAGCTGCAGGCGCAGCAGCAGCTGAGGTTGTAGCGGTGACAGGGCATCTTTCTTGGCGCGGAGCTTGTCTGTGTGTGCAGTGGTAGCAGCAGCGGCTCTAATCTGCATGACATTCGGTTGCAGGACTGGTGAATGCGACAGTGATAACGCAGCCACAGCAGCAGCCTGCCTGTTGCTGCACAGCTTGTGCTTGAGCACGCACCCGCTGGGCTGATGCTGGCAGCAACACCAGCTGCACAGCAAGCCAGGCGGAGTGAGCAGCTGCTGCATTACTGATGGCGCAGCAGTAGCAGCAGCACCAGCGCAATGGGTTGCCGCCACAGGCATATCATGTGACAGACACTGTGCAACACGGCTGGTGTTGCAGACTACTCTGCAGTGCGTCAACTGCGCTACAGCGTGGAGAGGCCGATGCCACTGTTTGAAGGAGCTTAGTTACACGTGGGTCACCTTTGCAACAGCTGTTGCTGCACTCCCAGAGCTACGCAAAAGCGGCATTGACAGCTTAGCAGGTGGCTGTGACTGCGCTGGTAGATCTGCTGTGTGAGCTGTGTCATGCGCGGCAGTTGTGTCAGCACTGCCGTTTACTCAACAAGCTTGTAGAGTTGCAGGAGCAGCAGCAACAGCAGCTGGCGAGGTCGGTTGGCATGATGTGAGACGGTCGAGCCTCAAGTTGAGTGTCTCACCTGCTAAGTGTGTGCGCTGTACATGTGTCTGCCACTGATGTGACGCAGTATGAGTGCAGCTTGCACCATCATAGGTAGACAACTTGGCATTGACGAGGTGTTAGTCATTGTATTGTGTGTAGTGCTGCGAGTTAGCAGCCTGCACCCGCAGTTAGTCATATTTGCGCGCACCTGTTGCATTGAATAGTTTCAGGGCTGGAGCTCATAGTGTGCACATTGTTGCCCACAGCAGTCTGCTCACCGTAGGAACCTAACACTTGCGGGCAGCAAGTGCCCAGCTAAAAGTTGTGACTGGCTCCCTTGCTGGTGCCCGCACCACCTGAGCACAGCTCTGCATTTCATATTACTGTCACCTGCAGCTGTGTATGGTCAACACGGCACATGAGCATCTGCTCTTGTACAGGATAGCTTTGAGGCGTAGCACATTGCACAATTCATGTCCGTTTAGAACTGTTGGTGGAGGCAGCTGATGGCCTGTGCTGTCGGCTGCTGCTGTTGCTGCTGCTGCTGCTGCTGTCTTGTGCATTACGGACATCTGTATGGCTAGACGGCCTTGTGTTGCAGCTGCGGCAAGCAATGCATGTCCTTGGAATGGGAACATGCATGCAGCTGCAACGGCTGCAGCAGCCTATGCAGCAGTACGTTTGCTTGCTTTTGACGTTTTAGGCCATGTGTAGTATATATGCGTGCCAGCAAAGCAGCTCGCGTCACAAGTGAAAAGCAGCAGCACTGTAACCCACAAGTATGCATTTCAGGTGTCATATGTTGAAGTTATACTCAGGTTGCTTGTGTCGCTGCTGTTTGCTAGCGCAGCATGATGGCTTTGCTTGCTGTGATGCGGTATCAATGGATTGCTGATGGAAGACTGCCAGCAGCATGGTGCATGATGCGCAGCCTCGGCTGCATCATGCATTAATACACCTTGGGGTATGCCAACATGTTGTACAGGGAGCTGCGGCATAGGAAGGCTTGATACCTGCTCAATGTTGCACCGTGCAATTGTAAGGTTCACAGTTGGCAAACTCAATCTTACTTGATTTAGGTTGATTTGAATTCAGCTTTCTCAGTCACATTATCTGAGCCTGAGCTGATATTGGTTATCTGTGCACATGTCACATGATGTTGTGGTTCAACCAAATGGCATTTGGGGTGTCATGTGGCTCTTGGTGGGTGGCTCGCCGCAGGCACAGATCCATGCAGTGCTGTGTCCTGATGCATCCGGGTAACTCTGCTTCGCTGTTTCGGCTGCATACTTGCTTGGATCTGGTGCTTACTACGTGTGTACTGTGTACGACTTGTACTGTGTACCAGATTGGAGTGTCAACTCGTCGCACAGTCATGCATCATTTAAAGTGGGTGCACGCAGCAGAGCTTGCATGCGGGAGGGTGGTTAGGCTGTGGGGCACTCATTTGCAGGCATGCAGTGCTGCGTCCTGGCACATACGACCAACCCCGTCACGGAACCCTACGCCCTTCTGCTTCATTCATCGCTGCTGCCTGTTACAAACTCTGCTGATGACATCATCAAGGATTCACAACAAAGCAACATGCCAAAGCTTGGCAAGCAGTTGCAACACAGGTTCATCGAAGCTTGTGTGGTGAGGGGCTGTTCTGTCAGTTTACCCCGCTCTTGATGCGAGTGTGCAGCGCAGTAAAGGCGCCATTTCTGCGCTCTGTGGACGACAGCTACCGTTTACCGCACCATGTTTCTTTAAAGATAAATTGTTGCAGACAACGAGCGTCTTATACAGGCATGAACCTGAAATGGAAAAAATAAACAATCCCTTACGCTGTCAGCTGCGTGAACAAATTGTCACTCCTGGGCTCACCTGTACTACGCATACACGAGCATCCCACCAACACTTAAGTTCTTATGCGTTGCGCTTGATCTGCTATGCACAGCACGTATCTCCCCTTTTGAGTCCTTCGCGCCTTAGACACCGGTTACACTCAAGATGTCTGCAGCTGTCAGGTGCAACACAGCTTTTTGCAGCAGGACGGTAGCATTGGCGTCTAGGTCTCCACGTAGGCCTATCGCCTGCCGTGTCGCCACGCACAATGTCACATTCAAGTACCCAACTGGCGACGAAAAGTCGTTTCAGTGCACAGCGGACAGAAATCTGCTGGAGGGCGCACTGGCTGCAGGGGTTGAGGTGTGAAACAACATTATCATGCATGGCTTCGTTGACAGCAAGCAGCATAAGAGCAGCACCCACCCCTTGAGGCAGCATGAAGACTCTGGGCCATCAGGTGACTGACTTTCGCTGCTGCCCACTGCCACCAACTGCAGCCTCCACACCTTTGCAAAACCGGAAGCTGTGGAGTGTGCGCTGCTCGTGTGCTGGCGGGCAACGTGGAACGTGCAGACTTCCTGCTGGATGAACTGCAGCAGGAGTATGGCTTCGCGCTGCTGTGCACCACCTTTCCCCGATCGGATTTGACAGTCATTACAAACCAAGAGCAGGTAAGAAACGTTGATTGGTTTGACTGACCGCTTACAGCATACCAAGTTCCGGAAGACAGGCAGAAGGTGTTTGCTCGCCACTTGCGCATGCATACAATACAAGGCAAGCTTAACACTTGAAACCATGTTTGCTGCTGATTTCAGGAGCTGCACACGATTCCTTATGGCCTGTGAGCTGCTCTGCTTGGAGGCTACGTGACATAGTGGGCGTTACAGCTGTGTGCAACCACCAATCGGACTGCAGTCACGTCATCATCTGCTACTACCATCAAGGACTTATAGGGACACCGCAGCATGGCCAGCTGGGTTATCCCTGTCGATCTGGGAGCATTAGGCACCCCACGTGAGAGGCACGATTGAACAGCGCCACTGTGGGAAAGCATGATCCCTACAACCTGCTTACAATCAGTCTACAACACATGTTGTAGCTCGTGTTGTAGGCAGAGGTTGTAAGTCCTTACAACCTTGTTGTAATTCGCAGTGTGTTCAGGCCTGAAACGTTGTTAAAAGCAGCGTTCTTGCGCGGATAACTGCATCCATCTTGTATAAATTGATTGTTTAATGCATTGTAGTGCAGCCTTTGCAAAATGGCCACGATGCATCTGGTGTGCTGCAGTCGTGCGACTAGTCGTGGTTGCCGGACTTATGCATGACCTTTCAAACCTGTGGACACGATGAGCAAAGCTTCTTGGGTTTTTTTTTGGATACGTGATCAGGCTCGGAGTGTAACCTAATTCATTTGACACAGCAACGACCGTCTGCAGTAACTCGTATGTGTAATCACACAACAAGGGTTGCAGGAAGACATGTAGTACACATTTCATTGCAGCAAATGCACACGGTGCATGTAAGAAGACACATCACCATGGGTCATGTCTGCAGCTGTCAACTCTATCTGAATGATAACAGCAGTTGCTTGACTCCTGCAGACTGGTCCAGCGCGCATCATGAACCCAACAAATGCATGAAAAAGAACACTCGATCAAGCGCAAGACAAACAGGGTCTCTCTCATCCTGACAAGTGCATGCAAGCAAAGCCAGCTTTGCAAGCTGTAGCAAGCTGCTGCAGCACTGTCGACCCCATGAGGCAAAGCCAGCGCTGCACACACCCTTGCTGCCTGCTGCTTTCCGTCCAATGCTTGCACAAACTGCACTCCCAAACTGGACAGCTGCAGGGCAGCTGCGCCGGTGCATCCACAACATACATAATGCAAACCATGCTGCACACCAGAACGTCACATGCTGTGAAGTTTACATGCACCATGCTTGAAACACTGCACAAACACATGTGACGCCATGACAGAAGGCTTGACCCTGAATCGAACAGGGCAAATCCCTAAAGGGATCGGGCAGCCAGCCCTTCAAGCCAGGTTGGTTGTTTGCCAGCCCATGCTGGCTGGTGATGCAAGTCAGTAAGCCCTGTCAGCTCACGACATGGTGTACAGTATGAAACATGCATTTGTTCCACCAGGCACTAGTGCTGCCACATGCTGATGTTGCAGTTCGTGGGCCTGGAAGCACACAACATAGCTTGCATGCGTTGGCTCATCAAACGATGCAGTATGCCACAATACGCCAACAGCTGCAGCTTGCTGCTGCACGCGGTGCAGCTCGCATACAGCAAGTCACAGATTTATGAGCAGACAACTTGACAAAAAACAACACATTTGCCATGTAGGTGACCTCCACAGCAGGTGGTGTGCCCTCTCTGTACTTGACAAGCACAAAGTAAGATTTCTTTGCGTTGCCCGCAGATACATGGTTGAGTGCAGCAACTTGCACCCCCTGACATCAGCATACTTGTACAACAACACAGTTGCCACAGCTGCGTTATCAGATCCCAGATCACCAGGGAACCAGTCTGCAGCTCAGTATCATGCAGAACAGCGGGGACAGGGACAAGGTCAACAGATGGAGCTTGCTGTGCACAGCACGTGGTTGCTGGACACACTGCACTGAGTAGTAGCACTGCCCAGGTGCACACTGCACTGAGGCCCGCACCTGCTGCTGCGCTGGTCTCCTCAACAAAGTCCCAAACACGGTCAGCCTCAAGGGGACAGCCAGCTGCCGCTGCAGCTGCCAAGATGTCGTCAGCAACCTGCTGGTAAGGGTGCGCGCTGCCGTCGTCGCTGATTGCGGCAGGATCGAGATTGGACGCACAAGAATTGTTGTCGTGGTGGTCTCCTGCCCCATCCAGCTGCTGATCCACGTGGTGGTGTTGCTGCTGCTGCTCCTCATGGTTAGATGTTTGAAAATCTGGTGCTGCTGCTGCTGCTGCTCCTCACGGTTAGATGTTTGATAATCTGTATGGCGTTGCTTCACGCTTGGGTCAGCCAAACCAGCAGCCTGCTGCTGCTGCTTGTCTGCTGCTTCGGTGACAGGCTGCAGCTCGCAGGCGGGCAACTCGCTGTTGCATCTGCGCTTGGGTTTTGGATACTGCCATCCCCTTTGTACCGGGCGAGAGCACTGCCACTGCCAGCAGAATAGTCACAAGAACGGCAACATGCTGCTCGCGGCCACGCTTTGGCCATTGCGCCGGTGCATTGTCCACAGCAGCATTTTGCAAACAAATATGTCAGATTTCGGTGTCAATCGCAGCAACAGCGTGCTGTATCCACCAGCACCGAGACCGATCTGTACCCTGCACCCCAGTGGCTTCAAAAAGCACAGACTTCCTCGTGGATGTAGCTGGATCGCGCCAGATCGCTCGCCAAATCGTGCTTTACCCAAAGCTTCGGCTACTATGCACGCTTTCAGGTTGCTGGTGTCCTGTTTGGTAGGAGAGCAGCAGCTGCAGTTGTGTGAAGAGCAGCCACAAGAGGTTGAGGTGTACGCTCAGGATGACGAAGAATCGCTGATGCGTAACATTTGCGATCAGTTTGATGTTCCTTACAAGTCGAGGCTACTGCTGTACTATGAAAAGATACAGGACGTTCCAGACGACGCCACGGAGTACCAGCTCATCAGCGCGAACGCAGTGGTGGGGAAGGCGCATCAATACCCGGCAAGCAGGAACGTCGGTGTGCTCATGATGCCTCTGCAGGACGGCGTTCTTCAAGGCACATCAGCTGCCAGCACCAGCAGCAGCAGCTGGTGGCTTTGGGAGCCTGTGATCTCGTCAGCTGCTGCCTGCAACACTGCCGAGTTCGGCTGTGTCGGGGAGGCGGGCATCTCTGGCAGCAGCAGTGGGGCTGGGGCACGTTTGCGCACAAGCAGCAGCGCAGGAGCCAGCATGAGCTACAGCCACATTAAGCGTGCCAAGAGCGAGGAGCGCAGGAAGCAGGCAGGTGTCAGCAGTGCTTTGGATGCGGCACCTAGCCCTGTTGGTCGGGGCAGGGGCAAGTCGCGTGAGCAGGCTTATGCGTTATGCTGTCCAAGCTAATTCCTTTGACGCTACTCAGGGGTAGCAGCAGCATCAACTACCTGCGCACTGATCCAGTGCGCGCGAACCCAGGTGCGCGCAATGTGCCAACACAGCAGCAGTGATCAGCTTGCTGTTCTGTGCCGTATAACCCGTGTAAGTATGATGTTGCAACACGTGCTGTTTGCTACAGGATTCCACAAGGTCAAGAACCGTGCCTTCAAGGACATTGAGAAGAAGGTGCTGATGAAAATCCTCAGTGCCACAGGAGCTGGTGCAGGAGGTGCTCAACACGTGAGTGCCAACTCAGCCACAGCATGGTGCAGAATCTGCCGTCGTTGCTTTTATGCAGGCTGGCTTTGGTAGCGCAGACTGCAGCACCAGGAACACATCAATGCACAGCCTGCTCACCTGTTCATGTGTATGTATTTGCTGAAGGGTTGCTATTCACAACTGCCATCTTGCTTGTTCCTCCTTTTGCACTCCTGTCTGTGGATGTGTACCCTCCAAAATTTTCAGGCGGCAACTACGCTTGCAGGCGGCTCACCCGGCTGAACGCGGCGCAGCGCAGGTGGAGGCAGCCAAGAAGCAGAGGGCAGACGCACGGCTGATTGCAGCTGCTGGTGCCAGCCAAGGCAGCAGTGCAGCAACTGCAGGTCGTGGCAACACAAGCAACGCGCAGGATGCCAGCCGTGGATGCAGTGGTGCCGGCGGTCGTCGTGGCAGCAGGCATACAGCTCTTGACAGCAATACGGTGAGTGCACAATGCCATGGTCACAATGTAAGGATGATCTGCAGCCGGTGTGGCATAAGCACATCTGCTACCAACCTAGAATGGCTGCAGACATGGCTGGCTCTTGTGATGTTGCAGCACGCTTGATGATGCACAACCCATCATGCACACTGTTAGCACAGCAAAACTTAACCGCGATTCATAGCAGGTCAAATACAGTATGCTGCAGCATTTCCCTTTATTGCAGCTTGCATTCATGGTGCCCACATATCTTTTGTATATGCCCATGGCAGATCCTGCGGCCGCATTGCAGCAGCAGCACATGCAGTATCTGCAGCAGTGGCATCATCCATGGCAGAATCTGCAACCTCAGAGGAGGAACAACAGAGCACGCAGTGTGCAGGCACACAATGTCTTGAGCATATTTAATTTCCCTACCTGCTCACTGACCCTGCATTACCAGGCTGATGAGGACACAGATGACGATGACTTCAGCGATGACGATGACAAGGATGACGAGGTAGAAGCAGCTGGTGCGCTCACATCCATGCGCGCTGCAGGGCAGGCAGCAGCAGCAGGTGGCTGTGGACCAACGAAGAGGCAGCAGCAGAAGAAGAAGCAGAAGGCAACTGCCAAGCGGGCGCGTGTGGTGGCCCCTCCAACGCTGCCAGAGCAGCCAGGTGCTCCGCGACTGAGCAGCAGGGAGACCCGGCCAAACCCGAAGTACACTGATTATATTGTGCAGGGATGTGTGATGGAGCCGATGAAGTGGTCATGTGTGGCGTGGCATGGTTGTGTGCAAGCATGCATGCTGCCAATCTGGGAGTGAGCAGGTGCTGTTGGTCCTTGGTGACTTGGCTGGGTTGCATGTCAGCATGTTGGGAGTAATTCAGTATCTATATCAGGCTATTCAGACGCCTTTCATAACTGCACGCACGGCTGAGACATCTTGGTTTGGCAGCGGCTCATTATGGTGTGCTGCAGTCCTGCAGCATTGTGGTTGTATGCACTTGTTGTTGTTGTTGCTGACAGACTGTGCAAGGTTATGGCAGCATGTATGGGCTATACAAGGCACAGCACTCATAACTACAACCATTTTTGTAGCTGGTACTTGACTACAACTACACTACAACTGGGTTGTTACAACACAACTACAATTCCCACTTTACTACAACCTGCTACAACACACAGGCTACAACCTGTCTACAACCTCACAACTACAACCATTTTTGTAGCTGGTGATTGACAACTACAACCACACTACAACTACACTACAACTGTGTAGTTACAACCGCACTACAATTCCCATTTTACTACAACAAATTACAACACACAGGCTACAACACGTCTACAACCTGTTGCACAACAGGGCTACAACAAGGCTACAACAGAGCTACAACAAGGCTACAACAAGGCTGTTGTTGTAGTGCGGTTGTAGGATCCTGAATTTGTTGCAGCTAGCTGTGCATGTGCAGCAACGGCATCTTAACCAGCTGCCAGCTGCCACCAGCAGACAAGGATAAGCGTTGAACAACAGGTACTAGCAAGCGTGGTCCTGTCCTGTTGTCTTGTGGACATTACTGTATCTGCCCTGCTGTCCAATTGGAGATGCAAGGAGGTCTTCTTGACGCTCATCATGCACAATCGCTTGCACTTTGACCACCACAAAGATGAGCAGACAGGTGCTGCAGCACATTTTGCAACACATCTGATCAGCTACTTCGCGCAGCGCAATTGATTGCTGCAGTTGCTGATGGCGTCCATGTGGCAGCACAGCAGTCGGCTGTTGCATGACATGACCTTCCAGTGCTTTTTATCTTCCAGTGTGATGATGTGCCATGTAAAGGGTGGTCATGTGTGCCGTAGAATATACAGAGAGTTCCTCTGAGAGTTACTTCAGCTCAACCAGCTTGTACAACTATCTACCGGTTATGGTGTGCTGCCAGATGTGTCTTACACCCAATGTGGCGTGTTGAAGGCTGCATGCAGATGCATTCTATCGCCGAAATGCTTTCTTTAACAGCAGCAACAGCAGCAGTTGCTCCATGCATGCGGGTGGGTGGTGGGCGTTTGGCATGTACTGAATGCTGGTGCCGTCTCCTTTCACATCCTTTCACTGCGGCCTGTTGATTTGGGCCTGTGCTGCTAGCTGTGTGAGCACCGATGCATGTGTGCAGGTTACTTGCTAGCGCTGTACTACGGTGTGGTGCTGTTGCTGTCTTGTATGGCTCTAGCTGGCTGGGCCACTTGCATGGTTGCATAGTGGGTGCTCGAATGTGTACGTACTGCCTCAGGGCTTCTCTGCTGTGCAGCTGTGGATGACGCACACAGGCATGCAGGGGTCGGGTGACTCTGCTCTCTTGCTTGCCTTTTCATGCTAGAGTGCTGCTTCTTCTTCACACAGGCTGTCAGCTCTGGCCTAGTGCAGTGGAGAGTAGTGCATTGCATGCAGTGCTGTCCTTGCCTTCATTGGCTGTACTGCTTCTGTTTTGCCAGACATGAGGGAGGCCAGGTGACTCTACTCCGCTTTCTGGTTGGGTTAGAGTGCTGCTGCTTTCTCCATGCGCTTTAGTTTGCAGTAACATAGCATCAGGCCGTCAGCAGGCTGCTGGCAGCTGCAATGCTGCTGCAGCCATCACAGGGAGTCTGTAGTTGAATGCGTGTCCTACCTGCACTATACTGGTATTCGGCATGACCTGTGGCCCTAATACGTATTTGGTATATGTCGTAGTTTCAGTTTGCTGTGTTAGCGTGTGTATTGGTTATGTTTTTGACAGACGTTTATACACACATACACAACACGTATTATGTGTTATCACGGTGATGTGTTATGCCAGGGGTGTGGTTACCAATGAGACTGATTGTGTGCAACTGTCTGGCATGATGCACTGCTGCGTCGCATGCAGCTAGTGACAGTACTTAACTGCTGCTGGCTGCTGCCGGACTCCGGAGCAGCAGCGGCTACGGCGGCAGTGTTACAACATCAGGCAGTGCCATCTTGATGCTATGGCTTGAATGGGTAATATGATGATGATGATCAGGCACTGCCATCTTGATTGGTTGGGCGGGAGTCTTGAGTTACTGCTGCCAGCCAGTGTTGGCAACACTTGTGTGGCTGTTGCGGGAAGTACACGTGTCTGTCTGGCAACTGTAACAAGGCTGAACGAGTCAACACGAACAGTGGTCCTGACTGCCACAGCTCTGTGTGGTTCCTACACTGCAGTAACTAGTGGTTGCCAGTGAACTTGTGCAAGTCGCCGTAGCAATATGGTTACCATATATGATGTACAGCAGAGCGCCTGCCAATGCGGCGTCTACAGCTGCCACGTGCCACCCCCCTGCATGCGCGTCTTTGCTGCCAACAAACTCATGCAAGCAGCAGCTGAACGACAAACTGCGTATGCAGCAGACAGAGAGCACATGGTAAGCATTTCTTTGCAGCTGTAACCAATGTGCATTCTACAGCGGGACGGGCCTGTTGCGTCCAGACTTGCTACAACTTGGCTCAACACTACCACTGATGGCATGCAAATGAAGCTGCAGCCATGCATGGTGTCATATGGCACAAAGCCAGTGTATGCCAAGCCAGTCAACAATCGCCCATTCCAACTAGACAGTGAATAGAGAGAGCACCGACCACCAGCTGATGCTTCCACCAGCAAGGACGCTGGAGGAATCAAGGCACACTGCGGCATCACAAATTGCAACCTGTTCTGAGCGTTTTAATCACCACACCTCTTTGGAATAGGTTTGGGCAATTTTGCCCTCTGTAATTGTAACATTGATTGCATTGCCCTCCCTGTCGCTTGTTTACACTTGCGATGATGTCAGCAGCCTGAGGGTTGTGCTGGGAGAACCGTGTCGGCATCGCATCACACGGCAGCAGCTGTTGCAGCAGCCACTGGGTACTACCCCGTAGGATGCAGCTGAAAATAGCCTGCAACGCAAAAGGCATGTAAAGACCACATGACCCATCAGCACCAAGATCACCAGCCGTCACGCAGCACCACTCGCTATTTGGTGCAGCAACTGCTGCTGCTGTTGCTGCTGATGGCGCGGCTCAGCCAAAGACGCTACGGACTGCTGCTGGACATGTTCGGGCACAGAGCGCCCAAAATACTTGACGCAACACAGTGGATGGCTAGCTGTCCAGACAGTACAGTTGGGGGCGAACGAGGCAAACACAGCATGCACAGCAGCCTCCATCAGGAGCATCAGCGCCTCCTCCGACGCCTGCGCCTGCTGTCGCCGCTATCACTGTCGCTGTCACTACTGCTGCTGCTGCTGCTGTCACTGCTGCTGCTGCTGCTGCTGCTGCTGCTACTGCCAGAGCTGCTGCTGCTGCTGGTGCCACTGCTGCTGCTGCCGCCGCTGTCGCTGTTGACGCCTGCTGCCTTGCGCGCGGCTTCCTCCGCAGCGCGGCGCTCGGCCATGATGCGCGGCATCTGCGTTCAGCAGGGGAAGCAGGAATCTGAGTACGGGCATCAGCATCAGCATCGGCAATTGCAGCACATGGCGCAGAACACTCCGACAACAGCATCAAGCCTGTGCGCAAAGGTCCACGAACGTACACACTGCAGGTCACTCTGCGTACACGCCATATCGACCCACGTCCAGCAAATCAATACGCACAGCTGCACACCAAGGGTTCTGGACACACGAGGACTCGGCGCTCACAGACAGACAGCCTGCCTATCACAGCAGCTGCCGCCGCAGTGGTGCAGGCATGGCCCACATCTGAAGACTCACAGCTGCAAACACCGGCTTGCATTGTACAACCAAAGAAACCCACAGCCCGGCGCACCCCACCCAGGTGTATAGCTGCAAGCTCGCTGCGCCCGCTGCCTCTCGCTCGCCCTGTCCATTGCACACAGGACAACAGAAACACAACATGCGTGGCATCTGCTGCTCCTCGTGTGTCACCTGCTGTTGCCCACCCCACCCAGCACCACTCAGTCCACCTGCTGTCAGCCACCCCACCCACCCACCCACCTGCTGCCGCCCACCCCACCCAGCCGCACTCGATCCACCTGCTGTTGCCCACCCCACCCCACCCGGCCCCACCCACCCACCTGCTGCCGCCCACCCCACCCAGCCGCACCCGATCCACCTGCTGTTGCCCACCCCACCCAGCACCACCCACCCACCCCACCTGCCGCCGCCACACCTGCCAGCCCCACCCACCCCACCTGCTGCCGCCCACCCCACCCAGCCCCACCCACCCCACCTGCTGCCGTCCACCCCACCCAGCACCACCCACCCACCCCACCTGCCGCGCGCCACACCTGCCAGCCCCACCCACCCCACCTGCTGCCGCCCACCCCACCCAGCCGCATCCAGCCCACCTGCTTGTACAGCTCGCGCTGCCTGTCCGTGATGCCTCCCAGGCCGATGCTGGTGAAGAAGTTGATGGAGAAGCGCATGTTGGCCATGCTGTCGGCGGGGAAGATGCCGCCAAAGTACTCCTGCAGGCTGGGCTCCGCCAGCCGCTGGTTGAGCTTCACCAGGCCCATGTACTCGCTCAGCTCCTGCACACCGGGCGGGGCAGGGTTCAAAAAATCAGTCAGAAAGCACGTGTGACAGACTACATAGAGTGAGGACAGTCGCATGCTGAAGGCAGCCGCTGGCTCAAATTCCCCAACACCATTGAAACACCCGGCAAAGCATTCCCAGTGAGTGCACGCAACATGTGGGCGCAGTACACGAAAAACCGGAAGCGTAACTGTTCTTGGCGTTACCCAAGCACCTGTTGATCTGCAAGGCGGTAGTGTGTGAGCAGGGTTGTCGTGCTTCCCCAGGCCCACATGCACCAAGTCACACCAAAGTTGCAACTGCAGATGCATTGTTTAACCTCCTTCCCTATTTGGTTATGTTTCAGTTTCTGTGCATGGACGTGTTTGCAATGCAAGGAGGTGCCGGTTTGAAGCCTTTTCGTGCTGCTGTCCAGCCGCACCTGGAACAGGTACTTGATGAAGATGCGGCTGCTGCTGGTGGTGTCGTCCTCGGTGAGCCGGATGCAGCCCAGCACGCCCCAGGAGATGCCGTCCACCGACAGCAGGTGAGCAAACAGCTTGGCCACATTGCGCAGCTTGTTGGTCTCCAGCCGGTGGATGATGGCGTACTGCTTCGCAAAGCAGTCCTCAAAAAGTGGCCTGCAGCGGCGGGAACGCGCAAGGGAGGAGGCAGCGTGGGGGCGATCGGACCGGGTTCCGCACACCGCAGTGGGGCAGCGTTCAGCACGCTGTGTACTGCTTGCCGTCAGCATCACCTCAACAGCCGCATCAGAGCCAGGAAAGCAAGTACTCGCCCACCATGGGCGTACAGTTGACGCTTGACGTCGTACGGACGAGGTTTGAAGCAGCGCCCGGCGTCCCTCCGCTTGCCTTGCCTGCAACCCTCGCTGCAACACACAACACAGCATCAGGGGCTTGAGCCCGGCACCCGCGGCGCCCCCCTCACCTGGAACTCCCGGCGCAGCATGCAGAAGCGCGCGCCCAGCAGTGCGTAGTAGCGCACAAAGGTCTTCTCCTGGCTGCAGCACTCAATGATCATGATGGGGATCTCCGGCTCCTGCAGGGAGGACGTGGTAGGGTGCGTGGAGGCGCACAAGGTCTCCTTATCGTCACACACGCCCCTTCCTCAACTGACGCGGGTGTCAAGTATGAACACACAACGCGGTCATTCGTTCATTCAGGGAAGTTGTCATCGGGCCAGGCAGGGCTGGCGCAGAGTCAGGATGCAGCTAATGCGGTGATCTGCACGCCCAGCATGCATCAGGCTGCCGAGGATGCAAAGCATTATACACAACTGTTCTGCAAACTCTGTTGATAGGATATATATGTTTCAAAAAACGATTGCCATAAGCAAGAGTTTTGGCAGCCTGCTGTGCTGATGCCAGTGTGATATTCATCAACCAATGACCTGCTCCCTCGAAGCAAGCTGTCACACAGTGCCAAAGTAACATAACAATGACAACATGACGACAGCTGCAGCATGCCGCTGCCAACTTGCCTGCCCTTGGTGCCAGCTGGATCTTCATCAGCTTGTGTCCCGCCTCCTCAAAGTCGAGGCTGCTCATGATGGTCAGGTAGATGGTGCGCCGCAGGTTGACCAGGTTGGTGCCCGTCTCA